>JBAMHW010000026.1:19676011-19716845 GCA_037177495.1 Rhadinocentrus ornatus | reverse complement strand
TAATGATAATAATAATAATAATAATAATAATAATAATAATAATAATAATAATAATAATAATAATAATAATAATAATATATGATTTTATTTGCATTTCATTAGACCACCCAAATTTAAAATGTGGATGCAGTCAAAGTTGTAATCATTCAAGCAGTGGTGAATGACAGAGACAGTTACCAGTAATATGGACCAGCATACAAACTGGTCTGTGTCCCAGAGTAAAAAAAACTTTCCTGTGACAACAGCTGCCCCTGCTGGTAGTTTCTATGAATTACAGCTCATTTACATCACATGACAGCTGGGTGTGTTGTCAGAGGACGAAGTGAATGAAAAAAAAAGGATAAATAAATAAAATAAATAATTATAATAAAATAAATAAAAACCAGACATCAGCTACTTGCTATGTATTTTCCATACTGTATTTCCTGGTTGCTGGTGGATAATGACTGGAACCAGTTCAGTAAGGAGACGTGATGTTTGCTTTGGATCTGATTACTGACGACACTATTTCTGAAAGTGCACACCCACAGAGAGTTGTAGGTATCGAACTCCTGCTGAGAGCACTTTCTCATAGTTTGGATGTAGTCTACGTGTTGGTAATAAAACAAATTACAGAGGCAGGCTGAGTTATGGTTGGTTTGGATAAGTTAGACTATTTAAAAATGGGATAGTGCAGCAGCAGGATATTAGTCTCAAAATTATAAAGAGAAGAGGGCATTTTAAATAATTCAGTATATATGTGTAAAAGAAAAATGGGAAAATGAGACAGGAAGGATGTTATCAGTGGAGGATTATGAAAGGATAAATGAGCAACAATGGAAAAGAACAAGCTTCCACTCATGGGGAGAACATGGTTGGAAAAAACTTTGTGAGATATTTTAGTACACAAGAACAGCATAATTCCAGGATATGAAATGTTGTGTGGAAAATATAAAAACATTCATCATTTTTGAAAACAAGTTCTAAAACCTAATAATGTTGTAAAAACACACATTTTACACATTCTGAGTTTATTTGTATTGAACAAGATATTCTGGATAAATCTGATTCGGATCAAATATAACAAACATTGTGGGGTGACTGGTGTCATCCACACAGCTGTCGTGTGAGTTTTTAAGACTTCCGTGATCTGGTTTTTTAAAATGAGCTTCTCCAACAATTGATTTTCCAACCATTACTCGAGCCAAAAACATTATTTTAGTGTATTCAAGGTGTCCACCATCTTTATCCCGGCCATGTAGCGGCAATGGATGCAAGCTGCTGGTGCTGTATTTGTCTGCGTATGTTGCATAATTGGCAAAATATACTCCTGCATAAAAAAAAAAAGACAGATCAGTTGAGCAAACTGCAATCATGATTTCAAATCCATGATTTCATCAGTGAATTTACCTTTTCCAAATATGTGGCCATTTTGTCCAGCTAACCGTAAATCAAAGTTAAATTTGCAAATGCTGTCAACATTTTTATTGTCTGTCCCATGGAAAAGTCTTCTTTCTTGAATTTCTTTGACATGTTGAATCCTCATCAGGTGCTTCTTTTTCCTTTGATAGATATGGGAAGAAATATTTATCCAAGCCCAGAAAATATAAAGGAAATACAAAAATTGCAACTTAAAAGATGTTTCTTACATGCAATATATTTCCCAGAGATCCAAGTTCTGTATTCGACTGATTGACACAATAGGTCTGTTCAGGAGCCCGTCGTGCTTCACATAACTTGCCACAGTCTGATACTCAGGGGTGACGTCACTCAGAGGAATCAACTTCAAAAAATACGAGACAAGCATTCATTCAAAGATTTGTTTCAAATCAACTATGGTGGTGTACAATGGCAAAATAAACAAAGCTGGGTCACAATCTCTTCCACTGTGCTACTGCTGCAATAACTGCAACTACATAGAAAAACTAAAATATTTTATGTGTAACAGTACACTAAATTAAATAAAATAAATTTCAACATTTTAAATAAATGAAAAATCTCAACTATTTGCTTGTTCAAAGGCTATTTAAACACTTACAGAAGCATATTTCTGCCACACAAGGGATAAAAAAACTAAATAAATGGACCTATAGTAAGTAAAACTTTTCATATTTTTACTATAAAACATATTTCACAATTCACTCATTTTTACAGTAAAACTTATTACGTTATGGTTCACACTTTATCTGTTACCCATCATTACAGATGCTAAAAAGTGACCATCAGAAATAGTGGGAACATCGCAACGTCCAAACCAGCATAACCAGTGTTTTAATAGAAAAAGCTGTTAAAAATCTAAAAGACGGTTGAAAAAGTTCATATCTAGGTTAGTTCATAATTAAATAAATCTCATTACGGCATAAGTTTCACATTTTTACATTAAAAAGTAACACAGTTTAAGATTTTACAATAAACTATCATAAGTGATATGTTCCACTTTTTTAAAATAAAGCTTTTAGGTTATAGTTGGAAGTCTTTTGCGTTTTTACATAAGCCATCAGGTCATAACGTAATACGATTCATATTCTTATGACATAATAAATGTAGTGTTTTTTCACTTAAACATATCGCACAACATCTGTTTCACATTTTTACAATTATCAGGTGATAAGGTAAAATTTTTATTTGTATTTGACATTATAGGGTTTACATCTACTAGAGCAGGGAACCTCTCTACACTCTAGATCAGTGTTTCTCAGTCCTGGTCCTCAGGGACCACTACCCTGCATGTTTTAGTTCTTTCCAGCTCCAGTACACATGATTCAGATTAATTGAACTGCTTGTCAAGTTCTTTGCAAGCCTGCTAACAAGCCATTTGAGTCAGGTGTGTTAAAGATGGATACCTCTAAAACATGCTGTGCAGTGGTCCCCGAGGACCAGGATTGAGAAACACTGCTCTAGATGGGCCATCTCTGCGTCCTTTCCTTTCACTGACATTTCAGTAAAATCAGATAGATTCATGGCAGTGTATTCTACAAGTGACTGACTGTGAAGGTGGTGTGAGAGCTGTCCTCAGGCTGGATAAGATTTGAATATGAGGAAGCAGAACTCAGCTTGGCTGGGCTCTGCCGATACCAACATAACTCTTGCTTGTAATTTCTTTTTCCAATATGTGTTTTACAAGTTGTCGTTTTTTTCTTACAATCACCTGGTATGGAAGTGTGGGATCAACTCTTTCCCAGAAAACAGGTGCAGCGGTGAAACAGGAGCAGCTGCACAAAGAGAGCAATGCATTTCCTGAGTTTCACTTTCATTTAAACAGAAACTGAACTTATGGGTGAAGTATTGGCAGCATTTACATATTTTTCTTACTTTCTTTCAATGCTGTAGCTTCGGTGGATTCTTCTTTGCCTCCCTTTGGTGAGGTCGGTCTGCAACATTACTGCACAGGAAGACAAACTGTAAATCATTTGAGTTTCTTATTTTGTAAGCCAACCAGAACAGTGAGCATAAGATGTACAGGTACCAGAGAAGTCAATCATGTTGTGGCAGCTGCTTGATGATGTATATAGAACTGCTTTTGAATCACTCAGGTAGTAATTCTCTATATTCCCACTGCTGATGGGGTTATCAGGGTCATCCTGAAGGATTGAACATCAGAATGTAAACCTCATTATACTTCACAGCTAAAATCTGAAATATATATATATATATATATATATATATATATATATATATATATAGCTTACCTCAAACCGGTGCCACCTCCCACAGTCTGCCAGGTAATACCAATACCATGGGGTATCTGATGTGTCCATATATTCCACTTCATTTTCAAACATTGTCCCAACAGACTGAATTTAAGCTATTTAAGTTACAAAAAGGCTAAATAAATGAATGAAACAAGCCTTCCTAGCTCTGGTGTCCTCAAGTTGTTGTAGAAACTGATTCAAAGCCACTCCCTCTGAAGTAGGCTGGCTTTTTTTTTTAACTTTAGAAATGCTGTCATTTGTCTCTCTGCTTAAATAATGTGTAGGCTGGAAGGAATTACTGAAGGTGCTATGTTCAAAACTTTATTTATTTTTTATTACAGACAGACAGACACACACCCTCAGCTGTTGTGTTTTTAATAAACAGGCTGTTTCTTGCATCTTACTCTGCAGGACTATCTAGTTTCCTAGTCCTGAACTTGATGTTCTGACATCTCAAAGCAGACAGTCATACAGTTGATGCAACAATGAACACAACAAAGCTTTTTTTACAGTGTGTTGGTGAGTTGTTACAGTACGACACGTGTGCTGGCTAAATCTTTCCTTTTAGATGGGATGAATTTACAGCAGGTGCAACATTAACCCGCCTGTGTTCATACAAAGCAGTTAACAGTTGATGAAATCACACTCTGATGACTGTTTTTCCAAGTATTACGCTAAACCTTGTCGTCTCGTAAAATGGACTTAAGCTGCACATGCTTATTAATAACCATAAGTCAAGCTCTGTAGCCAGAAAGGATAAAATATACTCCTCAGCGATGACAAGTGAATGCAACAATTTTATGCCATTGTGACACAGTTGTAAAACCTTTCACAGAAAGGGAGAAAAGTGCACTGATGCATGGTTAAAGAATGCAGAGGTAGAACGTTTTATGGAAAAACTAAATAAAATAATAATCTATGCAAATTCAAGCCATATATGGGTGACAAATAAAAAGAAAGAATTTCAACCCAACCGAACACCTTTGTACCAATGTGCTAAAGAGCAATCTCCATCATTAAACATATGGTTAGGGTATGCTCCTTCAGTCAGCCAAGGTTCACAAACTTGAAGGTGATCTAGAGCAGCTCTGGTGGTCAAAGTCTTTACTTTCATCCATCACCCATCTGAAAGACATTGTACTAATTGCAAGCAGATTTAAACGTTGCTAACTTGATAGCACATAGGACATGATAAGCAATCAGTTGTGTTTTTGGTTTCTCACATAAGCGTCTGTGTGGCACTATGGATGTAAAGGAAATGATGCTCCCAAAGGCTGGACATCACCTACTGTTTAACCTAGAGGCTGCAGGGGGCTGCTCTTATTTCACATAACTGTTTACACATATTGAACAAGAAAGCACAGACTTCTAATTCAATAAAAAAAACTTTAAGTTGCAAGCTAAAAATGCAGCTTTTAAGTCATATTTTTCCCTTTTTTTCTCTCCATTTAGTCACATTAACATTTTTAGACATTTCCCAAAATCCCTGCCCTGGAGTGTACTGTGCAGTATAGAGACTATACACAATGTTGCCATTGTCCTCATGCTTTTTCCAACTTCTCCAAAGGCACTTTGGATGACCCATGATCCAATTAGGCACTGGATCTGACTGAAATAAAAAAAAAAAAAAAAAGTCTCCTAAGAGGCTTTTTTTCTCAGTAAATCACATCATTTGATTCTCTTTAATATTAGAGATCCAAATTGTATCTATATGTAAGTAAAAAAAAAAGTAGAGTTTATTTTTGTTTGGCATCAGTAGAACTCAATCAGATACTCTGGGTAAATCTGGTTGCTGTCAAAAATCACATAGATCTTTGGATTCGCCATATCGTCCACACAGCTGTCATAAAAGTTGGTGAAGCTGGCGTCCTTGGAGGGGGGTCTGCAGTACATAGGATGGCCGACTGTGTACTCTCCAACAAGCACTCGGGCCAGGAACATGGTCTTATATGGTGGCTCGCTGGCAAATATAGGCGGAGTGAGTCCATGTCTCTGCAAGGTGGTGTTGTGTTTCCCTGTGGTGTGGCAGAACTTACTGGAATATTTGGCATCCCGGGCAAAATAGCTCCCTGTGGGAAAGACAATTGAAAGAGATGTTAAAAAATAGGCAAAATTTTAGGGAGTGTGGCGAAGTCTTCTGGGATGTTACACCACAACAGAAAGGGATGTACCTTTGCCATAAACATCGCCATGACTTCCTGTCAGCCGCCAGTCAAAGTTAAATGTACATATAGCTTGTATGTTGCTGTGTCCTGTGCCATGAAACAGCATTCGCTCCTCAATATCCAGTGTTCGCTTGACTTTTCGCAACTGTGTTTTCTTCCTTAGGGGAGAACACAGCACAGAGTTTCTCTTGTATTTACAAATAACAAAGACCTAAACTAAAGTATGACTAACTTTTATCTTTTATAAGCAAAGGCGAACTCAAGATTGGTTTCAGATGTCGCACAAAAATTAAATAAATACTGCTGCAAACTGACATAAAAAAAACTTTAACTACATTAAGGTGGCAGCTTTTTTACAAGTATCACTGTCCGACAGACTGAAAGCAAGCCTAAATTTATTTAGGTAGTATATGAAATAAAATAAAATTACATTAGAGAGTCGGGACCTCAGCTCCCACAAGGAGCGACTGAGGAGACACACAGAATTAAGCACAAAACAACTCTCTACCTGCAGAAGAACTCCCATAAATCCAGGTTCTGAATCCTTTGGATGGATTTGATTGGGTGATCCATTGTCCTTTCGTACAGTCTGGCCACTTCTTTAAACTCATATGTGTCTCTGCCGAGCTGGATGAGCTTCAAAAACACAATCAGTTATGAGTGAAATGGTAAAGGAACTAAGTTCTGTTGTAAAGTCAAAAGAAATAACACAAGTTCAGTAAATAACTGCAGGTTTGCTGCTGTAATTAGGTGGTGGTGAGGCAGTTTCTTCTATCTCACAGCTTGGAGAGTGATATTTTTGTTCAGTTTCTTAACAGCATGCCTATTATTACTCCCTGTAGCATCCCCCCTGGCCTTGCAGTGGTAGCACAAAGGTTCATGTCATCTGTCTCTTTAAAGGATACCTCAGTCCCTAAAAATGAACCCAGAGGACAGAACAGCAAGGAGGAAAATGTCTTACTGGAGGAACTAAAATTATGTTTATTGAAATCCAGCTGTTAACAAAACAATGGCTACATGATGCAGCTGTGTCGCAGGCAATATTTAATTGACAGTTATAATAAAGTAAGGACGTCTCATTTTATGTGTAACCTTGACTCCCTTCTCCTCATGTACGTCTTTGCGTCCTCTACTCAAAGACATGAGGATGTACCAGTTAGGAAATGGTATAAACGGTAAAAGTCATTGTGTGGTGCATCATTGTCTTTATATGGCTGCACATGTTAAAGTTACAGATAAATTACATGCTTGGTGTGGAGTTTTGCAGTCCTGGCTAGATTTTATAGTAAAATTCATGCCTGTGAAATGCTTTGCAAAACATCCAGATAAGAACAAAATGCTTAAAAAGGAATTTAAGTCTTAGTCAATAAAAAAAATAAAGTAAAACAAAAGTAAAAAATCTAAAAATTGTTTGTTCAACAGATTTTGTTGGTACAAAATCACAAGAAAATCACTTTGCAAAGCATTTAAAATTCATGGCTTAAACCTTTATTATTTTACTATTGTCATTATTTATTGTTGCATAAAGAAATTTAAAACAACCAGCTGAAAGAATAAGGTTAAAATGCTTGTTGAAAACATACAACTGTGTGATCACACATTAAGAGATATTTTTTCCAGAAACAAAAAAGATCCAAATGGGGCTTTTGGAAAAAAAACAAAAAACAGACAACACTCAATCCCAAATGTGTGTGAAATAAACACAAAGAAAAAGTGATAATTTACTCACCTGATAAGGCTCATCTGTATTTATTCTCTCCCAGTGACAGGGAACAGGCAAGGCCAGATTATCACAAATGAACCTGATTGATCAGGTGAAGGATAGAGTATCAGTAGGTACAATGGCAGGGATTAAAAGCTTATATTCGCAGTTAGAAATACTCATGTTCAATATTTAAAAAAGACTAAAATGTTTGATTCATGATGGTATTAAATGCATCATGCTTATATTGTTGAGACGTGTCTTTCTTACAACAACCTGATCCTACTCCCTTTGACTTCCTCTCTAAGGTGTCTTCTTTAGTAGTTGATGAATGAACAAAAACCATAACTAAATAACTTGCATAACTTTACATAAATAAATCAAATCTTACCTGAAGCCAGTTGCAGAGTGAAGCGAGCGTTTAATTGGCCGCTGCTTCCCTGTCGTTACATTTATTTGTCGCATAACTGGAGAAGAATTTAATGAAGATTAAAGCAACAGAGGCTCTTAATTATTAAAAATCAATTAAATGTTACTATGGATTTTTTTCTTTTACTTCAATTTATTAAATTATTTTTATTGCAAGACATTTCAATGTTCTCTCTTTGACTAAATACTCTATTATGTTTGTAACTCTCCAACTTACTTGAGAAGTCCAGCCTGTATGTATACTTGGCTGTGTAAAACTCCATGACCCCACGTTGGTTCCTGTTGTAACATTGCTCAATCTGAGCACTGGTCACAGAGCAGGCCGCACTGGGATCAATCTGGCAGACATTAGGGGGTGAGCTGAACCAATCAGATGATTAACTGACAGAAAATGTAACATAAACATTGATAACATATAGATACTTTGTCATCATTTTAAGAGATTTTAAGTAAATGAGTAGTTACAGAAAGGAAAAAAAAACTATTTTGATATTAAATAATGTTTTTCCAAGCATTAAAATGCAGCTTTTTAAAGATGAGGATAATAATGTTCTTAAACTGGGAACTTTAGATGATTATCCTACTTGTTTTAAATGTCAGTTACTACTAGTAATATTCTATATATGTCACTATTGGGAAGCCACAACTGTTTAACTGCAGTTCTAGTTCAGTAATTGCACCTAGACTGATATTTAGATGACAATTTTTTTTTAAAAATCAACGATTATAGAGGGTAAATTTATCAATGTATGGTCCTCAAATAAAGGGAAATCTAATATGCATACCTGGATCTAAAACTGGTTGGCACACAATATTGCAGACACTTCTGGTAACACCAACTTTGTGGAAAGTATGCATACGATATAATGGTGATATAGAATAAATGTTAACTGTTATGCTGTGAAACAATGTAAACTACCTCAAACATGTGCCAAACTCCACACTCGGCCAGATAAAACCAACACCAGTTGGGCTCTGAGGTGTCCATCTCCTCATTTTCAGTGGACTCCTCCTCGGACGATCTGATGGCTAACATTGCTAAATCTGAAATTAACAACACACTTAAGGACTCTGGAAGACAAATTGAAACTTAATACAAGCGAGAATTGACGGAGGGTTGGATGACTAGTTTACCCGACAATCCTAAAGCCGAAGAGCTAAGTTTAAGCCATAGTCGTGAGGGCATTTCATCCTGTCAAATAATTAAAACAACACAACAGAAACTGCCATATCGAGCTATCTGTCGTTAGCTGCTGCCGCACCCGCTTCCTCTCGATTCTGCGAGTGTCTTACGAGTCATTCTCTAACTAGGGTCTCCCTTCTCGGAATATAAAGACTCCATGCACCATAAATAAAACATTAGAAAAACCGCAGTTTTTCTACGTTTAAATATCTGAAAATCATGCTCCTGTCCAAATTCTTGTTTACTTTTATTTCCTGATACGTCAAACAACAAGACGTCACTGCGTAAGTCCAACAGGAAGCTCCTCCTCTATTAAACACTATTAAACCCGGAGTTTAGCCTGCCAGGTGCACACATGTGTTTACAAAAAACCTAGTTAAGGAAAAATTTCATAGTATATTCGGCAATGATAACAAAAGTTAAACCTCAAAGCCCGAGTTATAAAGTTCAAACTGTAATATTAATTCAAACTAATTTTTGCTTTAATAATAAAATTCAGGAAGGACATCCAGCTTCCCCCCCCTATTTTATACAATTAAATGAATTCTATCATCTTTTCACACATTCATTCTGTATTTAACTATTGCTTTTAAAAAAAGCAAGTTTCGAAGAAGTTTTTAAAATATGTTTTAATTCTAGTTTTGCTAGCAAAAGTGTTATAGACTGCATAACTTTCAGGCAATGAGGTTAAGATATTTATAGTTTATGCCCTTTGCGTTTGAACAGCTTAATCCATCTTCCATGAGATTTTCTATGGGACAATCCGAGAGTGTCTTGCAGGACACACCCTCTTTAGAATAAAGCTTTTCTTCAAAACTTTGCTCAGTCGGGGAAAGGATTCGTTGTCGGCACCAGCAAAAGGACGCGCGTGAGTCACGGAGATATTTTTGTGAGTTTTTTGTTGTTGTTGTTGTTTGTTTAGTTTTGCTATTATTTATTTTTTTTATTTTAACATTCTCTGCACACATAAATTATACACTGGCTAAAGTTACGGTCGGTTTAACTTATCTGAAAGTCTAATGCGTGTTTTTCCATTGATGGCTAAGGCTTAGTTTGAATAAACATGAACACCGAGCCTTTCTTCTTGAGAGAGCACAACAGATGTTATGTTTCTCTTAATTATGTGCAGACTGTAAGAAGGGCATCATGACAGAAGAAATAGGCAGAGGGGCCCCTGCTGATGAGTCTGAGCAGGATAAACAGGCTCCCGAGGAAGGGGTGCAGCCACGGGAAAAATGGGCCAACAACATGGAGTTCATTCTCTCCATGGCTGGAGAAATAATCGGCCTTGGAAATGTTTGGCGTTTTCCTTATCTGTGCTACAAGAACGGAGGAGGTGAGGGTCTGCATTCGTGAGAGGATTTTATTGACTGATGCATGCCTGTCTGCGCTTGTGCACGTTTAAGTATCATGCACATGTTAACAGATGCTGAGAAATTGCTAATCTTTTAAGATATGTTGGTGTATGAGTCATCACCATTATTATTAACTAAAGGAATCCTTGCTTTACAGCACAAATTAATGACATTTCCTCATGAGTGTCTGTGTTTTAGGTGCTTTTCTCATCCCCTACTTTGTGTTCCTCCTCTTCTGTGGCATCCCTGTGTTTTTTCTGGAGACGGCATTGGGTCAGTACACCAGCGAGGGTGGAGTGACTGCTTGGAGGAAGATTTGCCCCATGTTTCAAGGTAAAAACTGTGGTGGAAGATAGCTGTCAGTCAGAATTTGTGTACACAAATACACATCCGTGCATATTCCTCTAAAGTTGTGCATACATACAAATTTATAAATTCTCATCTGTGCAATATCCCACATAAAATGTTTGTTGTGTATTTTGTCTTTGAGAAAACGATTTCAAAAGTTATGCATGGATGTGTACTGGTGCACACAAATTCTAACATAAATTATTAAACCATAAAAAAACAAGTTTCTGACACACTGTAGAAGTCATCCAACCTCAACAATAGCTGCGTTATGCACCCACAGACAGACTTGTTTTCCCTGAATGGAATCATTAAATGGACATAGAGATATTATATATCGACATTTCCTTTATTTTTCATATCAAATCCAGCTGTTAAAACATCTCGAAACAAGACAACACATATGTATCTTATGTGAACCAGCCCAGTGTTCAAATATTACTGTTGCATAATGTGAAACAGCAGCCCGAAACATCTGCCAACTCTGTAAAAACGTACTTTTCCTGCAGGGGTGGGATTTGCATCCCAAGTGATTGTGATCTACTTAAACATTTACTACATCGTAATTTTGGCCTGGGTTATCTTCTACCTTATAAACTCCTTTAAAAGCCCCCTGCCTTGGTCCACATGTGACAACTATTGGAACACAGGTAAGCCTTTTTGTTTGTCATTAATAGAAGCAGCTAGTTTAGACACATCAGCATTGGATTAGCAAAACAAGTTCTCACAAACCCATCCACATTTTGAAGTGTGTGACATTAATCCCACTTTTACCCCACATGTCTCAACTTAGAATCATGTCACAGTCGCTCTGGATTCTTTGCCAACCCCAAGCTTTTTCAGAATGAGTCCAACTGGTCTTTCCTACACAACCTCACATCAAATGACTACTTTGAGAATGACAGTTATGTGTAAGTTGCACCAACATGTTTTTACAGAGGAATTTATTTAAACAGGATTTATTAGGATGATGGGATTACTCGTTTGTCCAAAACTTTGGGACATGCCTATCCTTGTATGTTTTCACTGTGAGAAGTACCTACATCTGTTTTATGTTCTAAAGCTGATGGTGCTAATTATTAGAGGCTGAAAAGTAGTTAAAATAGATCAAAAAGGTATGTGTGGACTTTATTTAGCGAGTTTGCCACCGCACACTAACCCCAAGGATTGTATTTTTAGTCACACACTGTATGATAAACCTCTAAATCATGTTTCAATTTATTTTTTTCTCCTCATAAGCAAATGCTTAATAAGAAAAGAACTAAACAAAATGCCTTTTTCACTAGTTTCAAGGTTTACTTTGAAAAGGAAGCCAACAAAAGTGGGATTCTGCTGTGGATTATACACCGGCCCAACAGCAGTTTGTTTACAGTTTAGTTCCTGAGCCTCTGCATAATTGCACCTTTAAACTCCAATAAAATGTATCCAAATAAACATATTTTACAATATCCAAAAACGTTCATAATGTGTAGGACATTCTCAAAATGATGATTCAAGTTTAAAGCAACATATTTACTCGTGTTTTTCTTTTTTCTTTTTTCCCCCCCCCCAGCAATTATTCAATTCTACACGTTAATTCGCCAGAGGAAGAGTTCTGGAGGTGAGAAACAGCTGCAGACACTTGAATCAAAGCTTGATTGTTGCTGATTATCATTTAGACAAACTGAGAGCAAACAATGTTTCAAATTGAGCAAACAAAGCAGCGATAAATCCTTGTTCAGTAGGTTACAATTGGTGCAATTTTTTTGTGTCAGCTGAGAGTTTCTCTGTTTTGAATCAGTTTTGTAAATTTACATGTCAAGGGTTGATCTTTTAAATCACACTGCTGGATTTCAGTAACATCGCTCCCCAAAAAGATTTCATTCATAAACTTCAGGCTTCATTAGTATCCTTGCCGTCAGCCAACATTAGTGTCTTTGATTAAATCCTTTCATGCACTTTATCCTAGCTGTGAAGAAAAAAGGCAGTTTTATGATGTGGAGCAGACCAAAAAGTCTGCAGCCAGTGATCGTCCTTATTGTCTGGACCTAATTTAGCAGCGTTGGGAGAAGTACTTAGAGGTTTAGGAAAAGTTTAGCAATCATAGTGTTGGTTTGATTAAGTTAAGTGTGTTAAAGTGTAATCAAATTACTGAGAGTAATCTGTGCTGAAAAATGGCACAGCCAGGATCATTTACTGTTATAAGTGCGAGGGGCTAGGGCCTTTTTGTGTGGAGTTTGCATGTTCTTCCTGTGTATGCGTGGGTTCTCTCTGTGAACTCCGGCTTCCTCCCAAAAGACATGCATGTTAGGTTAATTTGTTACTCGAAATTCTACCTAGGAGTGAGTGTGAGTTTTTTGTTTGTCTCTCAGTGTTGGTGTGCCCACCTCTCTCCTGCCAAATGCTGGGTTAGGCTCCAGCTTCCCCGCGACCCGTAATGGAGGAAGCGGTACAGATAACGACTGAATTAATATATATATATAATATGGTATTGACAATAATGATAATATAATAGTGAAATATTGATATTGTGTTAATGCGTGATAATATTATGATTTCACTTTACAACTACACAGTTTTCTTTGATTTTTTGCACATCTCTTTGACCTCTTATTTTAAGTGTTATTGCATTATCAAAATGGAGTAACAAAACTAGTAGAAATCTTCTTTTTTCAAATTATTGATTTTGTTTTAACTATTGGAGCAGATATTTACATATAAGGAGGCTAAAGCTCTTCAGTGCAAACCGCCCGGGTCTGAATCCCAGTCTGGGGCTCTTTGCAGCATACCACCCTCTTTTCTCTGACCCCATTTTTCTGTTTATACATCTTTTGACAAAGATTATCATTACAGTGAAAACCTGATATCAGGAAAGCTCTACCCATAACAGAAACATTCTGCAATATCTTACCTATCTAAGGTTTTAAGCATTTCATATGTCTTGATTTGAAGCATGACTCAGATCTCTGGTGTCTGAAGTGTAATAAAGAAAAAAGTGAAGACTTTTCCACACATATTTTGGGGAGTACATTACTTAAGCGAAGGTCATTAGTTACATGTAGTTTCTAGTCATTTGTTTACACTTTTGTTGTCTATTCTTGGACGGGTTTGTACTGGAAAAAGAATTTCGTTGCACCTGTTGCAGTGACAAAGTTTTCATTCATTTATTCATTCTCTTTTGTTCATATGTTTTTATTTCAATCATACTTACTCAGATACATGTCTTTTTTTATTACTGGAAGCATGCTGCTTGACACCATAATGTTTTTTCTACTTTGCACCCTCTTTAAATCAGTTTCAGCTGACTTACACATTTATCTCCTTCAAACACAAGCAAAGCTCTGACAGTCATGTCATCCTCCCCATTGAGCTGATCTCTGTGTAGAGCAATCCTACGCAATAGCTCATAATGCTTACCAGATACCACGAGGTTGACTTCACTCTCAGTGTCCTGCATTGGCTTGATGAACCAACAAAAGGTGAAGCGGGGCCATCCAAACACAACAAAGGAACAAGCCAGTTGCATTCCTCAGAAACCACAAGACGATTCAAACCACCTCATCCAGTATCAAACTTTGATTGATACTGTTGTTTGTTGTTGCCTTCTTACTTTTTTTTCTTTTTCATTTATGTAATTTTTAGATATTTTGATATATGTCTGCTGTTCTTCACATGATGTTCTCCTGATTTGGTGTAAGAACAGATATTGGGAAATCCCTGGGCTATAAAGAGAAAAATATGTCCTCCTTTCCCAGCAGGTTTACAACATATACTAAAGTTATATAAAACAAAGTGGAAACAGTTGGAGCTATTACATTTTTAATGAGACATTTTGGAAATCTGCTTCCATTGTTGAGGATAAATTAATGGGACATCATTAAAACATATGACTTTTGAGGCATTGCTGTCACGAGTCTGGACAGTGCATGCATTGTCCATTGCAGAGGATGAGTGTGCCATTGCATGTCTTTCCCAACAGAAGGCGCGTTATGAGAATGTCAGATGATATGTCCCTGGGTAAAGTGCACTGGGACCTGGCTCTGTGTCTCCTGTTTGTCTGGGTTATATGCTACTTCTGCATCTGGAAGGGAATCAAAACTACTGGAAAGGTAAATACTTCTTTTTTTTTTTTTTTTAGATGCAGGGTATTGACTCAAAGTCTTAAATGCATACATGCTCCCTTTATATTACCATCCTTCTGCTCTCATTGCTAGCTTTGGTTAAGTAAAAGAAAACAAAAAATATTGCAAGGTGATGTAGAAAAGTGAGAAAGGAAAAGATTTTTTCCTCAGATTTTCCAGACATTTCGCATGCCTAAAAACTACCCTAAGGGCTAGACATATTTTGTCTCTTAAATAAAGAGAGAGAAAGCAAAAACAGAGCTTGCTAAATTGACAGTTATACTCTATACTCATTTATGCAGCACTGGACACTCATGGGATTATTTTCTACACATATTAAGCAACGCATGGTCGTGCATGGTGAAAAGCGAGAACTATAAACACAATAAATCAAATAAATTAAGCGGTAAAGACACAAATAAAAAGAAAGTGTTTTAGGAGGGAATATGTGTTGAGTGAGATGAGTTCAGAGGGTGAACTCAACAGATATTTGGACAAAAGTCCACATTTTAGCTCTATATATGCCTATCTATAGCTGTAAATAAAGGAATATGGACTATTTACACTGCCATAGTATTTTGCCTCAAAATCTTGGAAAAGTTTGGAATTTTATGAATGATATTCATTCTAGTTCACCACAGCTGTTGTTTCTCATTATATATAAAGTCCAGTTAGATGTAATGCAGCCTTTTACGTGGAAAATCATTTCCAAGAATGTCTGCAGCCACAGTCTATGTTTTAAATACAGATAAATCTTGGACAAGGTCCTTCAACACAATTCAAAAGTTACAGCGCCTGATCCCTATGTAGAGTACAGGCGATGATATTGTGCAACGCTGGTTTGTTTCACCATGTCTCTTCCTGTAGACAGATGCTTTCAGTAAACTGGCTGTTTCCACAGAGCAGATTTTAGCTCAACTAAATGCCAGATTTTGCTTTCATGAGGTCATTTTGTTTAATACTTCATGGCATGTATGGAGGAAATGCTTTGTTAACATGCTGGGAATCCTTAAACAGCTTATTTTACACAAGCAGAGTGGTGAGACTGAAGATGTTACAAACAGAATTTTATTTATCAATGTACAAAATCTGAACTTAATTGACTTTATTTATTGGATTCAGATGCATTATCTTGGTGGAGCAATGTTGTGTATAAGGACAGGAGTATTGAGGTACATAAGTTTTATTACTGAAAAAAAAGTTTAATCTGCTTGTATGTGCATATGGTTTTGCAGGTCGTGTACTTCACAGCTACATTCCCCTACCTCATGCTGATCATCCTTTTCATACGTGGAGTGACGCTCCCAGGAGCTGCAGATGGCCTAAGATACTACCTCCACCCTGACTTCAGCAAGCTTGCTGAGGCAAATGTAAGATCTAAGCCTACACAAGCCTGTGCTCTGTAATAGATTGGGGTACTGTTCTTTTTTTATTTTTTTAAGACATCTCTCCTTGTTAAATTCCTTTCCAGTTCAACATGATAGTTCTTTATCCTGTTACTGTCAGTGTCCTCTGCACCCATCTGTTTTTTTTTCTTGACTTATGCTTCCGCTCCCAAGACATGGTCTTAATAAGAAATGCAAACCAACATTCATCCGCTATTGGAGGCTTCCAGAGATATTGCTCCTTTACTACACAGTTATGTCAACATAGAGTGAAAACACTCCTCCTTCCCATTGGGAATACTAACACCTTTTGAAGATGAATTTAGTCTTTTTTTTGACTGGCGCCCCCTCTCAGTGTCACAACTCTCAGTCTGAAGGATCAGTAGTTATTAGGGAAGGTTTTAGTACTGGGACTTTCAGGCAAGCTAGAGGAAACTTTCAAAATGAGGAAATCACTGAGCAATTATGATATTTATGGCAGGGCTGAAAAAAAAGAATGAAGACATGCAGAAGTTGGGAAAATGTTTTGTTGAAGAATGAGACAAATAAACATTGTGGCTCTAATTAAGAGGATGTATTTTAAAAAAAGTAAATCATTGCAGTTCTTGAGAACATTGCTGCATATGTGAAACATGGTGGTGGTAGTCTCATGGTTTAGGTCTGTTTTGCTGCATCTTGGATGGGTTGGCTGTTCATTGTTAATGAAACAAAGATTTGCATGGCATGCATTTTTTAACTGAAAAACAGAAAAATTGAGTGGTGCAGCAAAACAATAACACACAAGCCAAAAAACGGTAAAAGGAGAGTAAAGCGGCTGTTTTTTGGGATTGAAAACGGTTGCAGCTGCTCTCTGCAGAGAATGGAAGAATGAGTCGTGCTTATTTTGTCCTGTCTTTTGTTTTACCCAATATTTGTCTTGGATAAGATAAAATGTAGCTTTTCCTACAGGAACAGACACTTGTTCAGCTCTGATCCATTGTGGGAATCTGGCGGTTCTGGGAAAACCCGGGGGAAAAAGCAGGTGAAAACAGTTATGTGTGACAGAGCACATTTATGTAATGCCAGATGCTCTTAAAAATGGATACGACTGTTGAGTCTTGCTTCAGCATCCAATTGTCTGTTTTGGTTTGAACCGCAGAGGAAATGGTGATTGAGTTCTGGCCTTCGTCTAACGTCTGTTTTTTGTGTAACTGTCTCCTTTTATCAATGTGTAAGAGTGCTTGTGTGAATCTGTATGAGGGGCAGTTGAGAGGACTTCAGACAGCGTCTAAGGCCATGCCAGTTTCCTCTTTGTCAAGTGGAAGCTGTGAAGATCTTTTGCCACAGATTCTAGCGGGAATTTTTAGCCTACAGCAGGGAAAAAGTGAAACTATGGGGCCAGAGAAGGGGCCTGTATATTGCCTTGGAGACTTGCCAAATCTATAGTTTCATGGGTGTGATGGAGCTGTAGTGCCTCTAATGATAACCAGATGCTCTGAAGACAAGAGTCTGCAAACAGACGATTGTGTAAACAAACCCGCCTACGACTCATAGAACTAAACAAGCACACACTCATGCACATATTTGTAAAGAATGACATAAAAACAGTGCAAGAGTGTTGGCACCAGCTGTCTCTGAAATCTGATTGGACATCCCATATACTACCTCAGTTGATGCATGTATCATCACCAAACTGCACCAGTTTGATCCGATTTTCTTTTTATGACCGTCCCTAAAGCTTGCACTGAACGTGGCAAAAAGGGTTTTAAATTCTTTGCCCCTGCAGTCTGGAAAACCTAAAAACTGACTTAAACCAGCAGGAGCTGACCTCAGGGTTTTTAAAAATGACTTAAAGAGTTGGGAGACTGACTCAATAGGTGTTTGTAACTGCTTGTCCAGCTAACAATGCTTTCCCTATGATTTTGCCCTTGTATGTTTTCTACTGTAAGTTTTATGTTGTTTGTTTTTTGAATGGTTGTTTTAATGATTACTGCCTGTAATGGAATTTGAACTGCTGCTGTCCTGGTCAGGGCTTCCTTGAAAATTTTTTTTTGTAATTTCAATGCGACTTACCTGGTAAAATAACAGTTAAAAAAAGATAAAAATTTTAGTAAAATTAAATTAAACACTGAAGTTGAAAATAAACTTTAAAGATGCTCACAGAGTACCTCACTATCCAGGTGGCTTAGTGTTGACTAAGCTAGACCAGTCTAATTTTGTAGTGGAACATATAAGAGGAGTTGTTAAGGATAAGGGTGGATGGCAGGAACCTCACAGAAACGAATATATGACGATCAAAGTATAAGAGGTTTAATAACAACAAAAATCTGGGAATTGGTCAATTCCTAAAAAAGCTGTGGCGATGCAAAGTGGCTGTAGTTTTCCAAAGTGCAAAAGATCTGGTGGCTGAATTCAGAAAATGAAAAAATAAAAAGTCATGCAGTCTGACGTAAGCTGGACAGAGAGGGACAAAAACAGACAGGATCACTGGAAATTCAAGACAAAAATAAAACTCGACTGATTGTTAGATGGCTGTACAATACCACTGGTAAGCAGATGAACTGGCACTGAATGAAGAGCAGTCCCAAGCTTTTATGGTGGAGCCAAATCAGGAACAGCTGTTTCCAAAAATCAGCCACACCGAGAGCCAGGAGGAAGAAAGAGGAGCAAAAACACAAAACAAATCCTAACAGGAGAACGTGAAATATTGATTTTTTTTGGGGAAAAAAGAAGGACACAGATCTGGCTGAGACAAGCCCCGGCCCCAGTGTCAGTAGCCCTCACAGCAATGCGGAGCTATGTGAGATCCAGTCCAGTCTACCACTGGCAGAAGTCAAGCACCACATACTGCACCCCAAAACAAAAAATGTACACTGACCTTTATAAACACTCTAAAAATATGTCCACTTGGTGATCTCATGTCTCTTTAATGTGACCACAATTATCACAGCAGTGTATGTGAGTGTGTTTTAGTGAGAGGAACACAATCATTTCCTTTTTGAGTATATGAGCCCCTGTTAAAGTTTTACCCACCCTCTGTTCTAAAAGTCACTTCTCCATCGTCTGCAGGTTTGGGTTGATGCAGGGACTCAGGTGTTCTTCTCCTACGCTGTCTGTCAGGGAGTCCTGACGGCTCTGGGAAGTTACAACAAATACAACAACAACTGCTACAGGTCAGCGTCATCAGGCCCGAACCTCATTACTTTTAAGACTCCACTGGTTACCGTTTCTCTTTCTGTTGCAGGGATTGCTTGGCGCTGTGCTGCCTGAATAGCGCCACCAGCATCTTTGCTGGCTTTGTAGTCTTCTCTGTACTGGGATTCATGGCTAATGACCTTGACATTCCTGTCAGTGAAATCTCTGCTAGTGGTGAGTTGATCACACCTTTCCCACATTTTGTATATTTGTTCTGCATTTACACTCAGCTATAAGGAGTAAATATCTTTACACAGTTGTATTTATTTTGACCACAAGATGGCACCTTATGTTTAACTACTGTTGAGGATGCTGACCTTTTCCAGCCTTCTTTTTAAAGATTCCTGTGCAGTAATTTCTATAGTTTATCTTTATAAATTAATATACATGTCAGATGATCACATGGTTTGATGATAGTTTCCCTTTTAATCTGACATGTTCCCAACAGGTCCTGGCCTTGCCTTCATAGCCTATCCCAGAGCTTTGTCGTTGCTTCCAGGCTCATCCTTCTGGGCCGTGCTTTTCTTCCTCATGGTCCTCTTCCTGGGTCTTGACAGTCAGGTATTAACGTGGAGTTCATTGCACACTACACAATATTAGAGGATTATGTTCCAATTACTATATAACCTTCAACTTTGACCTCTCAGTTTGTGTGCGTGGAGAGCCTGGCTACAGCAATCACAGACCTCTTCCCGAATCGTCTGAGGAGGCCATACGCCAGAGAGATACTAGTCCTGGTCATCGCTGTTGTTTGCTTCCTGTTGGGGCTGCCGTTTGTTTCTGAAGTAAGCTGTGTCAACCATAATAACTTAACATTTCTTACTTTCCTTTTAACAGCTATCTGCATTTTTGTTTTATGTTTTCTAATCATGCTTGTGTTTCATGTTTCAGGGAGGGTTATACCTCTTCCAGCTAGTTGATTCCTACGGTCCCAGTGGAACCAACCTCCTAATCATTGCTTTTGTAGAGACGGTTGTAGTCGCCTGGATATATGGTTAGTGGCTGGCTGTTTTTGGTGATGCTTCCTCTGCATGCAACAATAAGCAGCTGAAATCAACCCAGCACAACTGTATTTGTATAGCACTTTCAAACATTTTAAGTGCAACCAAAAGTGCATTTCAAAACAGCAAAAGAAAAATAAAGCAGAAACAATAAGAAAACAGAATTCATGAAAACAATTTACAATTAGTGATATACAAATAATCAACAATGAGAGCATGAATAAAAAAGAAAGCATAAAATGTTCATTAAATTACGTAAAAGCTCTATGAAAGAAGAACACTAGAAAGAGAGTTTGAATCACGAGCCAAGATTTCTTGTGGGTTGATAAAGAACGATGGGATCTTTAAGGTCATACAGAACTGCTGTACCGTCCTATAAAGCACCTTCGAGTTATCTCTTTTTTCTGTTTTAGTAATTTAAAGATGTACACACTGAAGTGTATTATAGTAATGAGAACAAAATCAGTTCCCTTTCATATTCTTAAATGGATGGGGCATGCAGTTCTTGTTAACTTAAAAGTGGCTTAAAAAATGGAGATTGTGTATTTTTTTCTTTAGTTTAATTATTTTATCTTTGTCTTTGTAAGTGAAACTCTAAGAGACTACTGTCTAAAAGAAAAAATAAAACACTGTAGGAATCACAGGTGTAATTTTGAACTTATCAAATAAGTTAACACAATGAAGTAGAGTCAGAACTGAATTGCTTGTCGTTAAATAATTAAGATTCTTACTCTTGCGAATTTCAGTCTACCTTTGCTGTCTGATATGTAGCACATTTTTACAAATGTCTTTGAGACCCCATAGCCACTGATGTTATTCCCTTTGTGACCTCACAAAGGGAAAGATCTCAGACTCGCCTGTTTGACACACATGCCTCACACTAAAACAGAGGAGTTGCTTTAAATACTTAAAGGGGTTCTATTGTGCTAATTTTTAATAGGTGAGTCCACAAGGGCAGGAATCAGTCCAGCATTTTTCACATACCCCTTTTTTAATTATGTATCGATCCTCTCCATAGGCCCTGAGATCAGCTTCTGCCAGAAACAAGCTGAATGAGACTCTTCTGCCCTGAGCCCCGCTTCCCCCTGATGCGGGCTGCCTCTGATTGGTCAACTGCCGGGATATTTGTAGGGAGCACATACTGTTTTCTTCATTGAAAGCACAGGCAGAACCGAAGTAATATAAATACTCAGGAAACAACGTCAACACAAAACATACAGCTGTACAGGTTCGAGCCCGAATCAGACCCTGAAAACGAGAGTGAACTACTCAGCAACCCGCAGCAACGAACGCAGCAGGACGTATATGTTTGGTAAACACACTGCTTACTAGCTAAAGTCCAATATAATGTTGTTTGCCGTTGGTCACTTGCCTTATATATGTGTACATGTCCCTGGTAATAGGTGTACATGTGGCCAATGCCAACGAAGGTGGAAAATGTCTGCTGCCCAGAAATAGATACGGTAATGATGCTATATGCTAACACTTTTATGCGTTGTTACAGTTAGCCATACGCTTGTAGCATTTCCATCTACAGTACCGATTACAAACTTTCTGGACATCATTACATGTGTGTTACCTGCTGGTAGCGATCAGGTAAAAGTGAGTTCATTCCTTTAGTTTGACTGTTGCTCACACACTATCAAAACAGACAACCTATTTGATTTGAACAGGCCGTCCTTTCAGCTAGAGCCTGGTCACAAATCCCTTGTTGTACCGGCTCTTATTCATCCAGCAGACTTTGGAGAAATGCCGGTCACAAATACAAACGTTGGTGCTACTCAGTGGCTGGCTCCCAAAAAACCCATCAATTGTCTAACCGTTGTTCCCTTCAGGAATATGAAATGTAGCTTTCCCTCACAGCCGAAAAAGCATTTCTTGTGTGACATTTTGACACTGAAAACGTTGCTGTGTCCACCACGGTGTCCTCCATCTTACACTGAGCAGTGAAGGTGGGTGTGCCTTTCATCACGTGATCGTGCACAATCTGAGAAGATAACCAATAACTGATGTATATTTTTCTTTTCTGAAATTTTAATCACATATAACTGCATATCTTGGAATTTCTAAAATAAACACAAGAAATTCTCCTCTTCTTTCTCTTATCTGATGTCATTTTGCATGAAGGAGCTTTTGAGCTCCTCGGCACTTCCTACGCCTTCATTATCGGCAGCATGGCCTGCTTAATGAGATCATGTAGGTAGAGAGTTGTACTGTCATATTTCCAGCACCTCTTAGTTTTCAGAGCATATGTTTTGAATTGATTCAGGCCTTTTAATGTAATGAATCTAAAAGCTGTGCATCCCTTGTGGATGGTTTGCAATGTCTTCATAAATCTGAAATGGCGCAAATGCACATTTAACATCTTTAGATCTGAGAATTGCAGTTCCATTACCATATAATTTTCTTTTTTTTTTATTGGAAATGGCAAAGTGATGCCATGTAAGATATAAATATGTTTGTTTTCTCTCTGTCTTGTCAGACCAAGTGCTGAGATATTACCTCGCCTAGATTTTAATGAGGAGACTCACTTTCTTCCTCTATAAAGATCCATGAAAATGTTTAGGATTGATTACTTCAACAATTATCGAGCAGCAACTTCTTCCACTATTGTACATTTGCAGAAACCAGTCTGTAGATGATGTTCCATTTAGTCTCCAATATGAGTTTCCTCTTATTGTCTTTTAATGTCTTCTCTCTATGGCAGCTGAGGGGAGAAGCTCTCTCATCTTCATCTCCATTTACCTCTTCCCCCTCCTTCACTGCCTACAGTTGCTGTCCTATCATGCTCTTGGGTTACATTTCTTCTTTTTTTAATCTGGTTTATGTTACATTGCTTTGTTCATTTCCTTGTTGATTCTTTGGACAGTTTGTGTTAAAAATGAGTTTATTTTCCTACACTGCATCCCGAGACTTGATTGGTTTGCGGATACTCCTCATAAAACAAATACATTTCTTCTCTGTGATTGAAAACATTTCTGTCCTTGCAGGTGCGGACCGTTTCTATGACAATATTGAGGACATGATCGGGTATGCTCCATTGCCTTTGCTGAAGTACTTCTGGTTGTTCATCACCCCGCTCATCTGTGGGGTGAGTCTTCACACCTGGATTACATCCCTGTAATCTGATCCTTCTACTTTGAGTTTACACTCCAATTCCCTGCCTTACTGTCTCTAATGTTGCCATTTATATTCAGAAATTTCACCTTAAATTATTTCTGAATTTATATCACTTGACATTCCTTGTCCTAGCTACTTCTGTGCTATAACTTTCCTGGCCTTTCATCTTTGCTGAGTATTTCATTTGGCCACAGCAGTAATTAAGCTTGAGGACACATTTGGGGGAAAAAAATGAAAGTGGACTGCCGCCATTAAGTGAAAATATGGACAGACATGTTTTAGAGCAGAACTCACTGCAGACATGATCAGTGCAATGACAAATACAGCTACAGTCAGAGTGTTTATAAAGTTAGTTTCACATGTAAAACCCAGTTAATAAGAGTGAAAAACATTTCTAATGCTGTTGAATCTGGAAATAATTATCTGAATCTGTGACTCCATTCTACCATTTTCTTTCCCACTGATATTTTTTGCCTCTAGGACAGAAGCAATTAACGGGGGGACTACTGTGACGTGTCACAAGACTTGTATTAAGTCTATCTGCTAGCATATATAGGAAGCATCACAATCCAGCCCATACCCTACTACACAGATCGTGTGCTGTGCTGAAGTTCTTAATAAATAAGTTTAATTTTTTTAGTTTCAATCAGTGATTTTATATCTTAAAAGCAGCAGAATATATATATTGCTTATTTTCTGACTAAATGCAGTCCAAACTTGCTATAACACTTCCACTACCTATAACTTAATCACAAAGGGACAGTTTCTGTCAGCTTAGGGGAATAGTTGTACAATTGTAGGATTTTATACAAACTTTAACTAAAAACACAATTACTTTTAAATAACTTAAATAATCTGTGTTATATAATAAAATGTTTGCAATGAAAAATATTTTAGCCATATTGAGTTTATAAACATTGTGACAGACCTGAAAAGAACTGTTTCTTGGTTGAATTGCTCTGGTTATTTTTTAGTCTCAAACTTTTTTCATCCAGTTTACAATTTTGTTTGATATGTCATTGGCTGCAGTGAAACCCAGGGAAATGAAACATTTAAAGCAGCACTGCTGCTGAACTACAAGTACAAAAAAAAAGTACATTTTTGCACTTTGACACTCCTGTCTTGTGTCCTGTCTCTTCTCTGAGCACCCTCAGCCAGTAAAAGTCAGATAGATTGTGGATTCTCGTCTTATTTCTTGTTGTGTCACTTTTTCCCCTCTCTTGTGCTCTTGGGGATTCTTTGCTAAATTAGCCAAAACACAGCTGCCACATGATGCTCTGGGCTGGAAAAAAAAGTTGTGATGTGCAGTTTTTTAGCCTCGGGATGCTGCAGAGCAATGACCGCTCCAGGAATGTGCATAGTGAATGTCAGTGTGTCATCAAAAGGAGTCAGAAGCAAGAATTCTAAGGTTGAAAAGTTATGTGGTATTGCTTTAGAATAAACATTAAGCTCATAAATGAAGAGGAGCTTTGTGGGACATAAGCCAGGATGTGCTTGTGTGGAGCTGATATTTAGTCAAAAATCTGTTTTTCAGAAGTGGGGACTTTAGAAAATACCCAGTAGATCATTCAGATCATGTAGGAATTTTAGATTTGCAGGATGTAGAAATAGAAGAATAAACAAATTTAAATGGTGACACTCGAGGAATACAGTGCTTTGGTTAGTGTATTGTTGAGATTTCAGGAGGAAATGTAACACTGATTAACTGAAGTTAAGGTATCCCCACTTCTCAACCACCCATGGTACACAGTGAGATTTGTGGCAACACTGCATCTACTGCTATATTGCATTGCGCAAACAATATAATGGTAATTTCTAAGGATATACAAACAAGTCTGATGCTTTAAACGGATGCAGAACAGCCTAAATCAACTATATATCTCTTGTGTATGTATAATTGCTTCACTACACCTGTTACTGTCTGCTTTTCTGACTTTTCCATTTCCCAACTCCCTAGTTTACACTGGTGAATAAGCTGGCACAAGTAAGCGATATCAATTTTGGATATGAGTTTGGCTCCTGGGCCACTGCAGTGGGTGCTCTACTTCTTGCCCTTCCACTGTTATGCATCCCACTATTCATTTTCATCTCACTATGTCAGGTGAGTGACCTTTAATATTGGATCATATTTAGTATTATTGAATTAAACAAAGCTGAAACATCCCTCGTTGTATCATTTTAAAATTAAATGTTTTAGTACAGGTTTTAATTACATGTTTTTTCTCCAACAATAAGTATCCCAACAACATGACAACGCCATCAAAGGACCTGCGACAGATTCGTCCCCATAAGCCAGTGCTCACGTTGTGCAACCTTGTCATCTTCAGAGGGCAGGGGCAGCCAAAGCGGGGTGTGGATAACAGAAATGACAAGATGATGGAAGAGCCAAGCAGGGTTTGATAGTTGCAAAAACAAAAAATATAATCATTGTATAAATGTTTACACATATTATTAGTCTTCAGGGAAATTTCTTTGTCTTTTGCCAACACTTTCTTTGTTTTGTTTGCTTTTTTTTAAATACCAATGTTAAAGACTTATGTATTGTATGTTTAGCTCCATGTAAAAAGCCATAGCATAATTTAACACAAGCATTGCCTACAATCAAGTCCCATGGGACAATAGGTAAACAGCATGGAATGTCCTTCTAAAGTTATAACCAACAATGTTGTTTCTAAATGTTTAATTTAGAAATCATTAAGAAGTCTCCTCTTAAAGTCATACAAAGCTGATTTTTTTTTTATTTTAATCAGTTTTGTGTTTAATTATACTAACAATCTAAAAAATAATTTTTTTTAAATCCAATTCAGAAACGGATTTTAATTTGTGAAGCCTAATGCCAGCTTAAAATAACATCCCGTCATGTTATTAAGTCTCTTTGATGACTGGACGATTCTCCCTATGCTTCTGTGTTGGAAAATCCTGTTGTTGTTTTTCCGATTGAAGCAAGAAGTCTCTTTAGCTGTGAGAAAGACCAATTTCAGCAGTTTTCCCACCCAGTTTTAAAGAATATGCACATATAATACTAATGTTTCAAACAAATAATCAAGTTTGACGATTATTATGAGTTGAACAGTTATGCATGTACCTTGGATGACTACCCATGACTTCACTCCCAGCTGGCTCACTATTACTGCAGAGTTTTCATTGTCAGTGTTCAAAGCATAGTGATTAGTTTGACTATAAAGTTTGAACTTTGTTAGCATCCTCGCTACTTTCTAACTTCCTGGCAGGTAGTGTGAAATCTCCTTTTTGAGGCAAATTTAAACAAAATGTTCTGCAGGTTTGTTGAGGATGACAGGTATCCCCTAACCAATTTACAGCTGTTTGTATAACATTTTAATTGTTAAACAGTTAGAGTTAGTGTTTCCAGGCACAAAACTAAGTCATTGCAGAAAAAATATGACAATCCCTAAAGTGCTAATCAGAAGCCTTGTCCCTGAAGTGGTCTAAGCTATTAAATCTTCTGCATTTTTTTGACTAAATATGAGATATGACCAACTTAAACCATTACGTGAACATTCCCAAAACATTTATCTGCAGCACTAAGCCAAAGAGCACATGTTAAAAACCTCTACAGTGGGTTGTTGGTTCATTCTTGAAATAATATTTTGATAATAAATTTGTTAAAAAACTGCATTAAAATATCTCGAACTAGTGTGTCTCTTTGATTCTGTCCACATTGATTTTCTACCAGACAGGATAAACATCCAGCACCAGTGATTTCCTTGTCAGATCAATGAATCCAACACTATCACTGTCTTTTTACAGACACATATACATTTATCTTTTGGTAAATGTATGAAGTTAAGTTAAACAGATTTGTGGACTTTTTTTTAACCTAATACTCTTAGTGAAACAGAATAACCTGGTTGTTCAAAAAAATTAATCTGGATAAAAGCTATCCGGATTTGGGAATCACATTTTTCAGGATGGCGGATCACGTAATCCGGCTTACTTTTACCTCGGTTGTTTAAAGAAAAATAGGATTGGATCACCCTGATCCAAAATCCCGTTTTTTAGGATCACGTAATCCGGATTTCCAGCATGTGCGCTGCCATGTAAAGAACAGCAGGAAAAGGTGGTTTGCAGGCTTCGCGAATGGAACCACTGGCAGCTTGTAACAATACGTGCATGTATTGTCCCGCTGTTTGAGGGGGCGAGTCTCAGATAATAGGATTGCTGGTTGAGGCGGCAGACTATGATTCCGGTCAAAGAATCGAGGCACTTGGAGAAAGATCTGGTTTTCTTCTTTAATAAAGACGGTTGGACTTTAACATAGCCGTACAGTATACTGATCTACGTGTTTGCGTGTGTGTTCTGAAACGAAAAGAACAATAAAATGTATCACAGAATGCTCAACATATTTCTCTAAAGTTAAATCAATACACATTACTAAAGAAACTGCTATATGAGCATATGATTTTAAGGTTTATTCATAATATGTGCAATGAACTGGGTTGAAATATTAGCATTTCAAACAAATACTCATGATTAAGCCATCACAAACAAGTCAAATTTAGCTGCAGTGCTAGCAAAATAGGCAAGCTGACTACTACAGAAACACAGGCCACTTGGCTAACTTAAGCTCACGACATATTACAATGGAACAACACAAATCGGAGTAATAAACAAACTATCCGTAACTATGAGGTAGAAAACACTTACATTTCCTCAAGAACGCACACATAACTGGGAAAACACACAGAAAGTCCATGTCCATGCAGCTTCGTACGCTCTGCTTGCAAACTGTTCTGTAGTGTGGCTGAACATGCCCGAACTAGTCCAGACAGAGTTCCTCCTCTCGCCAACAGGGGGTGCTGTTGGACCTCACACTCGCATAACACTGCGACCAGGCGGACTGTCCTTCTGTTACTGAGACACGTGAGCCCCGTGTTGAGGGACCGCCCCAACCTTTGTCCTTCTGTCAGAGTGAGCATGCAATAGTTGGAATTTCTTTTTTTTTTGACAGGTTCTTTTCTGATTATGCACTGATGAATAACAGGAAGATTTAATCTTTTATTTGTGTTTGTTACTGGATTTGTTTGGGGGTTTATTTCGTGGGGAGATGATAGCATGTTTCTATTTTTGCTTTTTTTAATTAATTAATTGATTTTTTAACGTTTTATTTTACTATTTATGTTACCACTTTATCTGTAACGGTTAAGTCAGGTGCAAAAAACAACTAGCATATGCCGTTTTGAACAACCCATTTTTAAGATTTGATCCTATCCCATAACCTAGGGGTGCCCAGCTCCGGTCCTCAGTGGGGCCACAATCCTGCAGGTTTTTGATGTTTCCCTGCTCCAAAACCACCTGACTCAAATTGATGAGTCATTGTGCAAAACTTAATAGGCTGTTGGATCTATTTCATTTGAGTCAGGTGTGTTGAAGCAGTAAGCATTAGAAAAATCTGCAGAACAGCGGCCCTCGAGGACCGACTTTGGGCACCCCTGCCATAACCGAAGTCCGATCGGATTGTGTTTAAAAAACTGGCCCCCTGTGATTAAAAAACATGAACTTGCTGCATCATAATCTCAAGCTCAGTCATCTGTGTGATCCAAACCGGCATTCAATTAACAGATAATTTCGCTCTGTTGCCTCCAACCTCTCATCATCTTTGATCCCTTCATTCCTCCCCCAGTGATGCTGAAAAACTTTTGTTCCTGAAACCTGATAATTTCCCCCCCAATCAGGTGAATAAACACAACTTTAACTGCTCAGAGGATGAACTTATTAAAGCCTTTTTGCTGTTTTATGCAACTAGAGAACAGTTGTAATTTTTAGGTCATTACCCTGTTTGGTATATTGATTGATCACATGTGAGACCGGGGGATCCCTGAGGCTTAATGAAGAGATATACAGTAGGTTAATAAGTGTTGTGGCACTTCCTGTATTTACAAAAGCAATTTTAAATTGTAAACTCTTACATAACCGGTCACTCAGCAGAGAACCAGACTTGTAATGGAAAAACCTCAAACTTCGGTATGAGTACCAACAAGCAACCAGATTAAATATCACAAAATAGTATAACCAAAAAGGGAAAAATACACCTAACTCAAATTAATGGGGTATTGTGCCGAACCTGACAACAAGCTGTTAGATCCATTTAATTTAAATCAGGTGTGTTGTAGCAGGGAAGCACCCAAAACCTGCAGGACAGTGGCCCTTGAGGACCGTAGTTGCCCATCCCTGCTCTAAAGGCTCTTTTGTGCTTTATGATAAATATGCATTATGCATGCAGAACGATACTTTTATACAACTTCTTGTATCCTTTACCTAAGTTTTTTTTTTCCCATTTTTAGAGAGCACAGGATGTTAAGCTTGACATAGCAAATGGAGCAGTACTACTGGAAACCATGGTGACAGTGTTCAGTATAGTACTGCACTGCGTCTTCTTTTAGGTGTGTCCCAATTCAGGGTCTGCACACTGCGCAGACTACATAGGATATAGAGTGTCCTCCGTAGTCGACACTCTTCGAAGTCCACTTAACATTCGTGAAATGGGACAGCCTACCTAGCCAACAAGACTTTCTCATAGCAACAACACAGGACATTGAATCACTTAAACCTCTGAAATTACTCAAAGGACACTTCAGTGGACGTTAACACCGACCTGTAACACCGACAGTAAAAAAAAAAGAAGAAGAAAAAAACACGGTCTGATGCTCTGTTGTTTTCCAGCTGGTACACACCCACTAACCTCTTAAAATCCACGAATATCAAATATTACTGAATTGTAATGTCACCATTTAACAAACATGCTTTTAATGTACGTGGTTTGTAACGTTTCTACTAAAGTGTAGTTAAAAAAAAACATGCTTCCTGTTAACAAAACTTTATTGAAACCGAAAATGTACCCTTCTGAGCTTGGTTGTTGATTCGCCACCGTCTTGTGCACAATGAATTCCGGGAGAAAAGAGGCCGCGAAAGATGCATCACCACCATCCTTCGCTTTATGGCCAAACGAAGTGTGGATTTGAAGAGTGGATTTGGAGGCTCCTTCAAATTCTGTATATTTGGACAGTACTTCGCGCACCGTGATGATGTATGTGGCCGACGAATCCAAACGACGAATCCAGACCCTGAATTGGGACACACCTTATCTCTTTCTGAGAATGTAGAATATTATGATCTCCACCTTCACCATGTTTGCTGTTATTTAAAAAGTGAAGTCGGAACTCGCAGGTGAATTAAAAATGTTGCTCTTGTTCACGTAGACGTGCACATGGGGGCTTGCGACACGACACAAGAAAATAGAAAAATGTTCAATTTTTGACACTGTCGCATGGCACTACAACCAATCAGCAAGGGGCTTCATGGACTGACCAATGAGCTAAGAGAGGTGCAAACACTCTCACCAAGGGGGAACAGATCATTTTAGCTGTGTTTGACTTTCCCATGCTTTCTAATGCTTTACGCAGAGATTATAGAGATGTAAATAAAAGGCAGCCGCAGTGAATTTGGCCAAACGTAGGCTCTGAATTTATCTGGATCAGCCTTGAGGTCCGCCATCAAATGATGATATTCACCACGCTGTTTCCATGTTTGTAAAACAGGATGAACCCTGTTGTCTTTGTTTGTACAGTAGAGTCAACAAAATTTTGATACAAGCAAAATCTTCTGACTCTTCATCCTTCATGCCTTGTCTGTCACAGACTGCTCTGAAAATGTCAGAATTCCCTCCAATATCATAACCAATCACATTACTTGGAGAAAAGTGACCTCAGAGCGCGATGCACGACGCTGTCGCCGTCGCTGCTGTTTGTTGCTTCCAGTGTGTTCGGTTTCACCTGGGTGCCGATGAGTTTCACCTGTTGCTGTCGTGTGTCTTGCCCATAACAACAATGCCAACATAACAAGACACATGTGAGTAAGTGAGCAGTGATGTTGATATTTGAAACCCAAATATTAATTTTATGTATGTAAAGGGAGTACAAATAAGCCTTAAGGATCTAAAATAGACAAAGAGGGCTGCCAGGCCTAGGCAACCGGCAGCTACCATGGAGCATGGAACCCAGGTAGCCCACCACCCACAGGGATGACCATGCACCCACCCAGAAGATGGCACAGAAAGGTTTAGCCAGAGTATCAGTGTTAATAAAAAAGACTCCCACAATAAGAACAGTTAGCTTATGGCTGATCCTGGGCCTCTTTCCAAAAAGCTTTAGAAGACAGAGATTGTTGATCAATTTTGTTATATGGTCACAAATTAACAGATAATCCCTGCTCTCTTGTTCAAAGCATCCTCAAAAGGTTAATATGGACCAAATATTTATACCATAATAAGGTATTTTATTTACCTGGAACATTTCCTGCTAAGTATGATATCAGTGAAGGACGTTTTGAGTATCATTCTTACTGCCATTTAAAGTCATTGCCACCTGCCGATCTCCTCATCAATATGTCATGACGCTATTGATTGTTTTAGGCAACAGTGGTGTTGCAGATGAATACACTTAATGCATTATGGTAACATACATCAAAAAGTTTCAAGAAGACTGTCATTCTGCTTGATGGCCTCTTTAGGTCTTTTGTGTAAAAATGCCTTGATGTTATCTATTTCAAAGACAATTACTTTGGATATAACAGGGCAAGTGATTTGAGACATGCAAGACTTGTGAATAATGGAATTAGAGCAAAAGGAGATTCAGTAGAAGGCTGTTAATAGATTTTCACATTGCAATATCACATCTGCAGAGACGAGGGTGAAAATATTCAGGGTTTTCAAGCAAATAAATCTCGTGTCCTCTGTCTTCCAGATTTTCATTGTATTTCCTGAAACAGAACAGCCTCCCGTTGAGTCAGTTTTCAAATGCTATGTATCTTTTATAAGGTTCTCCTTACAGCTTCCCAAGCACTGCAAAAACATATTATCTTTCCCATTTTTATAAAATCCTCATTTCATTCTGCCTCTAAACCTATATGTATAATATTCTTCCTCATTCTTTGCAGAAAGTCTCTATCTAGCTTCCTCATCCTTCATCTTTTCACTCTTTCACTCTCATTAACACAGTGATCCTCATGTTCACCTTGATTATATGTCCTTAAGCTGTGGAAACTGCATCGTCCTACTGCAATGCAATATGAAAACGTTAAATTAGCCTCCTATCCACACATGCTGATCGCCTCAGGGTGTTCCATCCTGTATAATAGCTCTCGCATTGATTTACAGAGCACAACGCGTGCAGTGAATTAAATATAACTTGCAAATGAGCTTCAAATGCAGCAGGTTTTTATTCTCAAACTGTTATCTTTCTTTTCTTTTTTGTTTCTGAGGCTACAAGTATATTTTTACATTATGAGACTTAGATTTCAATATAGCATTGACTGCTTGCATTCTGCAACAAGAAAAAACATGTTTTTACGTCAATGTTGAGCGCTTATTTAGTCTTTGTTTCTTCATGAAGAGGAATGAGCTATAAGAGAAATCCTACAATGCATTTGCAATGACAAAAACTAACATGGGAATAAGCAGAACTATGCTCGCTATCCTAGAAAATATTAGCATGCTAAGCTAACATGCTAGGTAGGTTTTGTATAGATGCTAATTAGAACAAAGCATGGAAAGCAATCAATACAATTCAGTCTGCTCCTGCGATAGGTTCCAGCAATCCTGCATTAGCATAAGTGAATGTGGCTGATGTATAGATGGATGTTTTTCTGTATTGTATGGTTCCTTGGTTATTTCCTGCTTACCTGTGACACCTGGTACTTTGTTTCTGATACCCACACCTGCTCCTCATTTAGTAATTAGCTGCCTTAGTATAAACACTTCTTGGTTTGCTTTATTCAGGGTTGTTCTCATTGTTGCTGTTCATGTTGTTTGTCATTACTGCTGTCAGTTATTCTTGAGTTCTGTTCTGATTTTTGTCTTTTGTTGGTTTCCAATTCAGTTCCTTTAACCTGAGCAGGGATGGGCAAGATTAATCTTTGTGAATTATTCAAGTTTTTCCATCTAACTAAGGGCAACGCTTTGTGATGCTTTAGTTGCTCTTCAATGTCATAAGTCAATGTTGCGCCCTCTGCTCCGTCAGATTGGGAGGGGTATGTGGTTATTTTAGGAGCTAAAATAAGAGACAGAAACGCAGCCGACGTCTTCACTCCATTTTGCTTTATTCCACCAAAACCAAAAACCCACATCATACACTGTGCGAGCGCACAATACAACTCTCTGCTGGTCAACAGCAATCGATCATGCAATCGTCAAACTCTAAATTAAAAATATTGTACATAGTGTTTTTACATATTGTAACAATCATGAAAGACCCATTATGAAAATATTGTAATTTCTTTCCAAATGTGTATGAAACACTTTTAAAGTATTTTTAAAATGTCACGTCAACAGAGTTAAAATTAGTAAGGCTACTAGAAAAGTAATTCTTGTCTTCATTTTAAAATGATGACAGAAAAAAACAACACGTAGAATTTACAAAATTTTTACTTTCTAAACTGTACACATGATTTTATTGTGAAAATGAACCATTACTTTACACATTGTCCCTGCAGGCACTCATTACGCAGTAACAGGACTAGTGCTCATGCATACAAATGACTTCACTGTTTAAGTTTATCTCAAAATGTACAAACTCAGCAGATCTCAGTAGCAATCCCATCAAATTAAGCCTCTTTACAAAGATTGCAAAGATTTCTATAGTGCATGTAAGATAACTAAATATTTTGCAGTACACACCTAATGAAAATAGTTTGTAAGCTATTTTCTTTCTTCAAACAAGTCTTCACATACAGTTTTTCCAAGGAGAAAATATGACCACATGTCACATTATGGCATAATATTCATAACTCAAACATAATTTATATTTTATAACATTCAGCCATCCATCTACTCTTTGTTACCTACATAATCACTCTCTATTATTATTGGCAGTGGATGCTCTGGAAACATAATTAGGCTGCATTGATTGCTGGATGCTGTAAGCAGGTTGATGAAAACCAGCTTTGACAACTCCAATCCAGCCTAGTTATCATCATTTGGATCCAAATGGACAATAAACCTCACCAGAGATGTCACTGAATCAGCTTTTGAAAAGAACAACTTGCCACAAATGTTATTAAGCCTTTAATATAATTTTAATCATTCACTTTTGAAGCCCTACTCACAATCCCCTTTTCACTGCAAACCAACGGGTATTGTTGAATGTTCATTAGTCACTTTAATTGGCTGGTGATAGAATATCCAGAGTAGACATTACAGCTAGGAGGTTACCAGCCAAAAGAAATGAGAGGCTCTTATCTATGGGGTTCCGTTTGTGTAAAAAAAAAAAGTAGATGCAATATGTGCAGATTGGTTGTTGGTCTATGTTGTTGCTACGTGTCTTTGGTTGATGTCTATGGTCTTAAATGTTTTTGCTAAGTGTTGTTGCTTTATGTATATGTCTATGTTGCATTTGTGTTTGTTGCATATGTAAATGTTGTACATGGTATTTGTTGCATGTGTGTTTGTATTAGTACTCTGCACGTTTCTTTACCTTCTGTGATTGGTTAATGTCGTTGCTTTCTGTTGTTGGTTCATGTCGTTGGTCCTTGTCGTTGGTCTGTGTTGCTGTTGCCCTTGTCATTAATAAATAACTGTTATAATAATAATAATAAATCTTTATTTGTATAGCACTTTTAAAAACAAGGTTTACAAAGTGCCGAACAGCACACAGCAAAGTAAGGTAATAAAATCAACAAAGAAAAGACACATGCATGAGTACATTTTAGACAGACAGACAGAGTATGAAATAAAAATAAATAAATAAATAAAAAAAATAAAAATAAAAAAAAAATTGGGCCATGTCTGATCTGTTTATTAGATATTGCAAAAAATGTTGGCCTTTCAATATAAAAAGGTTTCAAAATGTTTAGATTTTCACCTTGTATTTGCGTCAGGCATTAATTAAGACAGCAAAGGGGTCCTGCCTCAAACAGCATCGGGCTAATGATGTGGGTTATGTTCTTTGGCCTAAAACTTAAAATAGTACCCTGGAGTTCGGGCTACTTACGGTGAATAAATGTGTGCTTGCATTTGCAGGACTCAGACCGCTTTGCATGGTAACTAGTGTCTGGGCCACAGGATTGTTTAATCATAGTTCAATCAATTGAAACTTTATTCTGACACTAGGGGCATAATTGGTCAATGAGCGCTAAACAGGATTTAAATTTTTTTTTTTAATGAAAGTCATATTTATTTCAATTGAGGCTACATCTGAATGTGACCAGCAGAACAGAGCAGAAGTACTAAAAGCTAAAACTAACCAAGAGCAGTCCACACCTCAGATGTTTCCACACATCCCTGACACTGTCTCCAAGTGGTAGCAAAATGCTAATATATCTAGAAGTATAATTACAAAGCTTCAGTGCAGAGTTCACATATCCAGGTGCAAAATATGACATTTTTATTTATCCTCATTAAAGTCTATTTGATCATTAGGTCACTTGATGTGTCGATTTAAGAGTTTGATACTGAACTGACCCCATTTGTGCTCAGACATTTCAAGTATCTCTGCCAGCAGCCATTGCTAGTTTCATTTTCAAAATCTCCACGAGCTCTTTCAGTGATCAGGCCCTTCTCTGTAAAGAAACACCATGGTAACGGTGCTGGCAAGAGATGCCTGCAGCTATTGTAACAAACACTAATGCACATTGAGCAAACACTCACACTAACACTGCTGCAAGAGTTCCCCACCAGAGTTGGACCATTGACGTACTGTATCCCCCCATGGCTGCGGGGCCTCGCTAGTCAGATCTGAGCTGTAATCAAAGCAGACAGGTCGAACTTTATTATCAAACACTCAATATGAGCTGTAGGAACAGCCACCTCCAACGAACATCACACATGAGGAAGTGAGATTCAAACGTCAAAACAGAAAATCAGATAAATTGCAGCTTGAACTGGGCCTGGAGGTTTGACTTGGAGTTTGTGTTTTGGTTTTCCTTTGGATGTTAAATTGGAGATTTAGAATTCTTTTTGTGTTGCTGTGGTGGAGAACCGAAGCTGATGATCTGACAGAGGACCTGGAAACCTGTCAGGTAGGGCAAACCTGTATAGTTTGCTTTACGCCATTTGTCATTCAGTCATGTGTATGACTAATTACTATTATATCTGTTTATAGTTCCTAATAATTGTTGGGGAAATATTCTGCTAATGAAAGTCATAGCAAAAACTCTAAACTTTAAAAAAACTTTAAATTTAAGTGGATGAGATGCTCAAAGAGAATCCCTGATATGTTTGCTTTGAAGCAGATGCCTGAACTAATCCACAACTATTTTAAAGTAGATTTCTGGTCAGTTCATGGTGTTATAACAAGCTGAAGCTGATCACTTGTTAAAACAATGCAGAGCATGATTTGTTCCTCAGCAAGAATGTGTGAAATAAATAATTTCTTCATAATTCAAATTGTGCATTCTTTATGTACACTGTCTATGGTTTACAGTTCACTTTGCCTATTTATTTTTTTATCAGCATCAAAGGTTTGGAGGCACAAATGTAGTGTCTGTGAAATTGTGTGAAGGCTTTTTAGAGTGATATGTTGCAATTGAACCTGGATATTATTGTACATTTAAAAGTTGACCATGAAGAAAGATGCAGCCCAAGATGTGTATGTAGTAATAACAGTGTGTAGTGCAGCAATATCTTGACTGCATCTTTACCAACTTGTATGTGATCAGTATTGTATCAGCTATATATATATAGTGATCTGAATTTTGTTTTTTGTTTAATCTTCTCCTTACATTTTAATGTTAATCTATTTGTAACTTATTTTTCATAAATTGTTAATAGAACCATTGGTTTCTGCCTTAAGCCTTATCTCTAAAAATATGTTGGTGCCTGTAGTTCTCAGGAAATATCAGGAAAACACACAATGTGCATCATTGTCACAGAAATATTTTCATGTTTCAAGAGATGCATTCCAATCCTGCACCTCCAGATGCTGGTTAGTTGTAGAAGATGCACAAAAGTAGAACTTCCTCTAATTGGAATGCAGCCCACATGGATAAAGCAGGGGTTGTAATCATTTCAGTCATTTTTTTTTATATAAATTGTGTAGCTCTGTGTAACTGAAGAAGGAAACAGATTATGGTAGCAGACGTTTTAAGTTCTTTTTTAGTCTTAATGGCCTCTACAAGCCATGTTTTACCAGGCTTTGGTTGCATGGGTACAGTAAAGAAAGCAAAACAGACAGAATGCAATGTCCAAACAAATCTGGCAATAATTTAACTGTCTTAGGTATTTCAGCTCCTTGTGCAATCTTTGCACAGATATCTGACATATTTGGATGTTTGCTGTCTGCTGTCTGAACTGGGAGCCCCAAAGCTACTATGCCAAGAAACTTAGTCATCAGAAGATAGCCAATCCATGATTAGCCAATACTGGTTTGTAAAGCACCAGTTTTGATTGTTTTAAGTCGGTCCACACATAATTTTCTTTAATTTTAAATAAAACTTTTTTTTCAAAGCACAATTTAATAGAATGCAACACCTCTCTCAGTCATAAGCCCCCATAACAGTACACAGTGTATCTGATTAGATGCAAACTCACTAATCTAATACAAATTATTTACTGTTTAACCTAATCTAATGAAGAGGTCTTGCTATACTTGCTGGGCTTTTTTCTTATCATTATGTCCATATTGTACACCTTAAGTGAATTTAAGTTTAAGTAATTTGCACAATTACTTCAAACAGAATGACAATTTGAATGACAGTTTGATTTAGAGATGTTGCTGGGATGAAGGTAAAGCGTAGAATATATAGTTTCTCAGCAGATTAGCTTGATCCATCTAATATGGTTCCATCTGCTTGCATCTTTCTAATTCTTATTTTCCTGGAGCAGAAGCTCCAAATATTTATACTATTTGAGGGATTAATGTTGCAGCTAATAGCTTAAGTTATGGAAACAAGTTGCTCAAGTTCATAAAAATGTTTCAAAAATACCATAGAAACTCATTTACACCTCATTTACACAGTTTTTCATCATCATCAATACTTTATTCATACAGCACTTTAACAACATCAAAGATACGTAAAATTAAAGCATAAAAACGCTAAAAAAAAACATAAAACAATTAACACAACGGATATAAGTCTCAGGTTGGGTTGGGTTGAAGGCAAATGAGTAAACTTGAGTTTTAAGATGGGTTTTAAAATGGACAGTGAGGGAACTTGCGAGTGAACAAAGGTAAGTTTTTACATAATTTAGGTGCACAGATAGAGAAGGCCCTGTCCCCTCTGAGCTTCCGTTTAGAGCTGGGAACAACCAAGAGCAGCTGATCAGGTGGAGCAAGACCATTTAAAACTTTCAAGGCAAACATAATAATTTTGAAATGGACACTAAAGTGAACAGGCACTGAGTGGAGTGAAGCCAAAACAGGGTTACATGCTCTCTTTTCCGGGTTCCTGTTAAAGGCAGCATTCTGAAAATTTCTTCTCCTCCGAATTCATTTGCAGCCTTTCTGCACATCTAGCGTCAGCCCGCTGCCCTGAATCTGTCCAGTCAAGATCCAGATCCACTGTCGGAGACTCGATCAGGCAGCAGCACAGACACCCCAGGCTGACTGAGGACGAGGTGGCTTTCTGACCCCTCTGGACCGAAGTGGTCCAAGGATGGGGAAGACTGGGCAGAGTACAGTGGACTTAAACTCCCCATCAGAGGTTAAACAAGCAGTCCCCACTGAGGAAATGGACCCCATGGCGCCCCCTACAGATGAAAAGAAAAACAAGGATCCACCTGAGAGGGGAAGCTGGAAGGGGAAGTTTGATTTCTTGCTGTCATGCATAGGATATGCCATTGGGTTGGGAAATGTGTGGAGGTTTCCTTATTTATGCGGCAAGAATGGTGGAGGTGAGGCCCAGTCCATTTGTAGTGCTACATATAAATAAATGAGGGTGGAGAGTGTACTGTCATGATGTTTGTATTTATAGCAATACAGACCAATCACATGGATTTCAGAAGCTGAGACATTTAACTCTTTCTAGTGAGGGATTTATTATGTTTACCATAATTTTACAGGAAAAGGTCACTTTTTTTCTGCCTGAAAAGAACAAAAAGAACCCAATGGAATATTAGCTTATTATATAAATATATTAGAATAACTATGATTCTACCAAATGCATTTTGCACATCTGTTTGGTGATGTGTCAGGTGCCTTCCTGATCCCATACTTGATGACCCTGGTGTTTGCTGGGATACCTCTCTTCTTCCTGGAGACGTCTCTGGGGCAGTTCACTTCAGTTGGGGGACTGGGGGTGTGGAAGCTCATCCCCATGATGAAAGGTAACAGTCACCTTTTTGTTTAGTATATTCCTCTTGAGATTCCATTAGAGAGCATCACAAGCATCCTAAAAGCTACTTGTTGTCCAATTGCTACAGATAATCTTTTTGCAGATTTCCACTCTACATAAAACTCTTTCTCCATGATGTGCTTGATGGTGTCTTGTTGAAACTTTTAAAAACTCAAATGTGCTGTGCTGTTGCTCCATTGCAGCAAAACAGACCACTTTAGTCCGTGTGTATACATGTACACAGTCTCCCTGAAGAGGGAAAAATAAAGACCAGAATTTGAGAAGCTCTTCAACATTTCTCTTGTTTTTCTCTTCTCTTGTTATGCTGTTCTTTTATTTAATCAAACATTTCAATCTATAAAACATTTGAACATCTTCTTGTTTCAGGTGTTGGTCTAGCAGCAGTAGTCCTCTCCTTCTGGCTCAACATCTACTACATCATCATCATTGCCTGGGCTCTCTATTACTTATTCAACTCTTTTGGTTCGGTATGTAAATTTGTTATGCTCCTCTGTATCTACACAGGCTTTGCAGGGGTAGTGTAAGAGTCTTTGAGTAGTGTATGGGGTTCAGATTTAAAGCTGCCTTCATTGGGTGCACTTGTGAAGGTGTGAATAAAGCTTGCTCTAATTTGTCTCATCAACACTCGTTCTGCTGTTCCCCGTCCTCCTGGTTTTCTCTGTTTCTTTTGACTTTTACAATTAGTTATGTGGTATAGTAAGTACATCTACATTTAGATCGAGTTTCAGGAGAGTTAATAAAACCTATAATTACATTTTGCGCCACTTATTGTGCCACTTCTATTTTTGTCACTACTAGGTAGTTTCCATTGCCAGACAGTGCCTTAAATAAATAAATAAATAAATAAATAAATAAATAAATAAATAAATAAATAAATAAATAAATAAATAAATAAATAA
>JBAMHW010000026.1:19628332-19657925 GCA_037177495.1 Rhadinocentrus ornatus | reverse complement strand
TATGTGTGTACACATTAACACAATTTTACAAAGCTAGGCACATTAATTATAATATGTATCTGATGTGAGCATACTATTATTCACTACTGATATATAGAGAAATCAAAAAGTTTTTTTTAGATGTTTTTCAAGCGATCTCTGCAAACATTCAAAATGTGTTTTTTGTTATGGTCATTGAGAAGTTTTTCTGCCTTTTTAAGTAATTTACTAGCTAGTCAATGGTTGTTTCATATCTTTCTGTAGAAATCTGAAAGCAGCCTTTTGTCCGAGCTCTTACCTGCCCCTAACTGCTGACGTGAAGATGGGAAGCAAAGAGTTGGAGCCAGCTTGGAACCAGTTTTGAGAGCCAGGAGCTAGTGCTTGGGCAGTGAAAAGTCAATGAACCAGTGCTTAGGCAGGCTCTAGCTCCGAACCAGCATTGGACCTAGCTCAATCGAAAAAAACCCTTAGGTGTTGCTATTAAATCCAATAACTGAAGCAAACCACTGCGGTGAACTGACTTAAATCATCTTTAATTGCATGTTGATATACTGCAAAGACAGGCAGAGAGGGATTCATAGCCAACTGAGGGAGAATGATGGTTACACTCAGTTTCCACCTGTTTAACCATAAACATGTCCACTATTTGTATGTCTTTCTACTAGTATGAGCAAACACAGTGTTAAAGAGCCTGGCAAGACTCTCATGTCATCCATGAAGCAGTGCACTGGTATAGCAGAGCCCTTTTTTTTTTTTTTGAAAAAAAAAAAAAGTTTCTTCATGAAATTTTCCTCATCTTTTGCTACACTTCCAAAATGCTACATAGGTTTCCTTGCAAATCCAAGATTTTTAGTGTGCCCCATGTTCGTGGTTTTTGCACACATCTGTCCTCCGAAATGTTTAAACACATTATTTACGGGGGAAAGCTGTGCATCAATAAACAAACTGGTGTGAAACACAGAGAAAGACAAAGTAATGATCGTGGAAGGGGCGACTGCTTTGTCTTGAGGCACTGAAACATACTTGCCCAAATTATGCGTGAAGGGGTGTTTGCAATCATAAAAAAAACAAAAAACATTTAATATATGTGTTTCAGTTCCAGCATCATAACAAAAAGGAATCTTCATCTCCTCATTCATGCACAATAAATTCAAAACTTTTGGGAAACAGGATTCAATAGGCCTTCAAACTTATGTCATGCATTAAAAAAATCAATCCCGTTATATCTGGATTTCAATTTAAGCAAACAAATGAGCAACCATACAATCATTAATTAGTGAAAAACCCACAATAATAGAACTTAATCAGCTAAAATTCACTACATAACCTTCAAAAATTTGTTTCTAGCCAGTAAAAGTATTAAAATAATCATCCGAGCTGGTCATTCATTTCAAAAGGTGTTAATTCTTCTCATCGCGTTATGAAAGGACAGCTTTAAGCAATCACAGAGATGAACACGACAGAGAATGGATGAGTTAGGATGAGCAGGTTGCACAAACACTCATCAGCTTTGCTTCCAAACAAAAACCTTTTTTTTTTTTATCCTGTAAACTCTGTCCTCTCTCGAAGTAAAATCCAAAGTGGGAAAAGGACAGAAAGATGAGATAGAGACCTGCCTCATTGGCTCTGTGATTATAAATCAACAAATCAGACAGATGGAGGTCAGATTGGAGCAGAGTTAACTGAACATCCATTCCCTGGTACCTGGTGGGCCATATGCTTAACAGATGGGGGCAGTCGCTGATCTATTTCTGAATGGAGGACGTGTGACAGGGCTAAAGGACTAAAGTAAGCTAGTGTGTCCTTCCTGACTCTGCTTGCATGTGGTATTTACAATCTAGGCTGATATCAGATACTGCATTCTTTTTGTCCCATTCTTATTTAAAGCAGGCTATAGCCCCACAGCACAAACACAATTAATGGCAGCATTTGCAGTTCAAGCTGTGTTTAGATTTACACCTTTTTGAAAATGTCAGTCTGAAAGATTAAGAGGAGAAATCAGTCACAATGATCCAAGACAAAACCTGGGAGTTGTGGTAACATATAGCACAGAGAGTGTTTGAATGTTTTTGTGGATGCATCAATCCATTTAAGAACCACACACAATAAATATTCAAATAAACAAAAATCTTTACATTGAACAGGTAGAGCAGAAGCATCTTCACAGGGATTCGCTGGAGATTTCCTGAAAAAGTGAAGCAACAATCTGCAGATGATTACACAGTTGTACATATTTTACATGTGAATGCTAAACTGTTGGTCAAACATCTCTAAAGCATGAAACACCTTCCCTCAATTAGCGGAGAAATCCTTGAAAAGCCTCAATGCTGCTGAATATGAGGAGACAGAGGAAAACACACACATAGAAAAAATCAATCAGGAGATTCATCCTAGGCTAACTTTTTGGTTTGGCAGCGATCTGTGTACACGGATGCCTTTGGTTCCTGTTTTCCTCGACTGTAGAATGATCCATAGTGACAACTGAGTGAGCCACAACACAATGATGAAAAACACAGCATATCACAAGATATTATTTAGCTTTTTTTCCTAAAATCCAGAAAAGTGGAGGAAGAAAGAAGGCCCTCCATCACATAAATAAATCAGCAATAGCGCAAATGGATAGATAGCCTTGTTTTACTATTCATATTTTGAGCCTCTTAAGGGAGATGTCTGAAAGAACTATTTTCTCAAAGCAAAGAAAGATTTTATTTTATTTTTTTCAGCCCTAGTGTTCAGTCAAGTGCAAAGAAGAGGAGGTGTATGAATTTTGGCACATGTTTTTCAGTAAAGTGTCAGCTATGCACGTACAGCACAGTAGGCATGAGGTCTGGGATGATAAAAGCGAACAGAAGCAGAGGGTCCTTGGGAGCAAGTCCATCCATTACTGGAAAAATTCAAAAAGTTTGAGGGATTCGTTTGTGGTTGGTGGTGAATACTGAAACTACAACGGATCCATCCACAAACTGAATATTTTTTCTCCCTCTAGCAAGAGTTAAAACTGACAAAAAGATATAGAAATTTGTTAAAACTACATAATATTTCAAAATACATGAGGAATTAAGTAAAATTTTATATATGCATTTTATTTCTCCTTATCTCTTTTAAAATCTTTGCTTTTTTTCATTAGTTTTTTCTTAAATATATACATATATGTGGAATTTAATGTTTTCATTATAGCTCTTTCATATGTATATATATACACAGCATGTACTGTTAAATAGACAGAATGGGGGGGTTATGTTGAGGTGTGATTGATTTATTTATATCATACTCCGAGAGCCACTAGGGGTCCGGTGTAGACTGAGGCGTGGGTCTGGGGGTATATACTGGTGTGGATGGTTGTAAGGTGGAGGCGGGGGAGGCAGCGGGGGTTGGTGGCCATCATTGTGTGAGCTATCCGGTGAGCGGACGGGGGTGGACATGGCAGACTGACTGAACTGGTGGCTGCGGTGGGGATGCTGGTAGTGGTGGTGGGTGGGCGTCTGGCTGAGGAAAGCCTCCACGCGTCCGTGGCTGCTGTTGTCGAGCATGATGACTTTGACTATCTGCTGACACTGGATAAGCGTCTCGGGCCGCAAATCAACCATGCTGATGGCGGGCTGATGTTGCTGTAAGAGGGGGAGATGGTGGGTGGGGGTGCTCGCCGCTGACTGGAGCTGCGGGTACTGAGGTTGAGGCGCCGGCCCCTGGGTTAACCCCTGGGGCCCCTGCTGGAAAAGCAGCTCTCCCCGGTTGTTAGGAAGCGCCACGCTCTCGGGGCTCTGACCCGTGCTGCTGCTGTTCTGGTACGTCTGAAGCCTGTTGTGAATTGACACCTAGTTTAGAAAACAGTCAAGAGAACAGCATCAAATGTTATAAAACTGGATCCTCCTCTACAATTCGTTTAGCCCTCTTTTTCTTTTTTTGTGGGGGTGGTGGTGAACGCTCAGCAAACAAACAATCACTCACACACACACACAGGGCATGCGTGGGGGCTTAGGTGTTTAGGATCGGTGGAGGTGTAAGATCACTGTGATTACTGCACACTCCCCTCCCTCCACCCCCACAGGTACTGGGAACAGTGTTATTCAGATGCTGGGAACACCAGAGTGTGACTGGGGAGTGAGAACAGTGTTGGGGAGTGGGGGTAGGATAAGACCAATGCTACAAAAGGGGCCCAGTGGTTCCAAAGGGGACACTGAGGGCCCATGTGTCTCCCTTCCAAACCACTGTGTAGCTCTATGGTGACAGCGGACAGGAGGAGACTTGAGGGGTGAAAGGGTCGAGGCAACCAGAACATCAACAGAGAAGAAAAGGGAGAGGTGGAAGAAGAGGAGGAGAGGAAGTGAGCAGACTGACAACCACAGACCACTACAGTAAAACACTCATTTAAAATGTCACATTTCTTCCTGTTTTCTCTAGTTTCCTTCCCTCTGCTCCCTTAAAGCATCTCCTTATAAATTCTTTTCATTTAGGCTATTTTAGAAATGCCACATTTGTATTGTTGTTGACTCTGACTCTTAAAAGTGGTGCCATCATACAACTGTAGCAGAGGTCTCACTTTTCAATCAGTTTCGATCAACTACACATCAACTGTTTCGGTCAGATTATAATTTCCCACTAAAAACCTTAAGGTGGGGCATTTTACAAATAAGGTCATAATAGACTTTTAATGTGAACTAAGACTGGGCTTACAGCAGTGTTCTTCAGTTCACTTACACAGGCTGCTGTAAGTCTTATGTGAAAGAGGCCCCTTAACATTTGCTCCTTTTCAATCTCTATTTCTTCCTAGCGACTTAACACATGTACTTAAAGCACGTTGTTGCTGAGCTCCCAGTCATTAAAGAAAGAAGGGCTTCAATGACTTTCCCCTGCCTTTCAAAGTTTAATTTCAAAGTAAGAAGAAAAGCTTAGTTCCACAGATGGCTGAAATTAGTCAGAAACTTGTAAAATGATCACTAGAATATTATAAGCCCCAATGTGACACATAAGTTTATTGTTTAAAGGTCCCATATTATGCAAAATTCACTTTCTAAAGTCATATGTGTCCTCATAGCCTGTGCATTAGGCCCCAAAATGAGAAAATTCAGTCTACTCTCTCACTTGCTTGCTCCACTTTTTAGTGAATGTGTGCTCAAATGGGTGAGTCTGAGAGCTTTCCCTTTGTGACCTCACGAAGGAAAATCCCCCCCACGGTAGTGGATACTGCATTGACTGGCTAGCTGAGCCTGCCTTCTACAATCACCAAGTGGGCGCCAGTGAAAACCAGAGAAGGCGTTGAGTGGGCGTGGACAGGCATCACTCATGAACATTTAAAGGTTCAGACACAGAAACAGCCAATTCTCATTAAAGCTCACTGGAGACACTTTTGGAATGGCTGAAATGAAGGACCATGGCTGAATTTGGGATAATACACGTATAAATCAATGTTGTCGGACCCCTAACACTTATATGAAATTGTTGAAAAAATGTATAAAATGGGACCTTTAAAGTCAGTAAATGAGTTGTATTTCTCTGGGTATTTCTGAGTTTTGTAAACCAAGTAATAAAGGTGACCGAGACATCCTCTATGTCAGAAAATTATGACAGAAACTGTTTGACAAATTACATGGATGTAAAAAAGAAAACATCACCAAGAAACCTTGTGTAAATCTTTTCCCCTCTGCATCACACAACAAACGTTGCTGTGTACCACAAATTAAATCTGCAGCAGATCCCTTTCAACTGGCAGCATCTGTGATGTGATGAGGTTAAATCAAACTTAGTGAAAATAAAAAAATTCTCCTATTTTCTTTCTCATACATTTGTGACTTTAAAGAAAAAGTATGTATTCGGTGTTGCCACAATAACTGTTAAAGTGTCCAAATCTAAATAGGCTCTCTGTTGACAAGGGCTGGGCTAAAGGGGGTGGCCTGATGGGGCTACTAAAACCTTACTGGCTCTCTCGGGTGTCACCCCAGGAATAGACAACCAAATTCTCACAATTATATATTGTAAACTGACTTTTATCTTGTTCATGTGCAAGGGAATGCAGCATGTAATGTACATCTATATGTTGCTCTACATCCACGCTATTGTGTTCTTCATCATATCAGCATTTACATCATCATCTTGCCAGCTGTCTATCCAAACTTTACATTTAATATAATACAAAGTTAAACAGCCAATAATGTCATGATTTGTGGGATTTTGTTCTTTTTCTAAAGTCTCAGTTTCTAGTCTTGTTATTTTGAGTTCTGTCTTGTTTCCTATTTGGTTTTATTGAGTTTACTCCCTTGTGTTTTCTGTTCACTTTACTTCCTGCTTCCTCATTGTCACACCTGGTTTCTTCTGCTGATTGCCTCACCTGCTGTTCATTTTGTGATTAGTCCTCTGTGTATATAGACTCTTGGTTTGAAGTTGGATGATTTTTATGTCACTCTGCTTCTCTCTCTGTTTCAGTGTTTGGTTGAGTAACTAGCTAAACTTTAATATGCTTAAGCCACCCTTTTTAAATTCTTGGCACTTAATGGTTCATTTTCATGTCCCCAGGGAAGATAACTCTAGAATAACGCTTTACTTATCAAATTTTCTAAAATGGGAAAACTTGCCATGAGACGCTGTATCCTTAGATTCATGCCTCAAAGGATTTTTACTGAGTGACCCCTCTTGGTTTTTGAGATAAATGTGTCTCGACAGCTGGTGGCTCCCCACCTGCCCCTGACATTTACTGTAGGCTACATCACCTACTGAGGGAAAGAGGGGTGGTGGAGGTAGCTCAGACAACCATGAAGATTGACCTGAGGTGCAAAAATGGGTGAAAAAAAAAAAAAAGAGAGAAAGACCTCAGGTCAACTTTGTATAAAAAAAGCAACAAATTATTTTTTGGTTGCTTTACTGTAAAGAAAACTATTATCTGAGTCCCAAAAATATATATATTTTTGCATCTTATAGAATGAACATTAAGGCTCTTTGATAGAGTTTCTGCATATTCAACACAAAAACAAGCAAGTGTCTTTTGTATAGCAATAAATGCAAATTTGCCCTGCTGTAATTAATCATTACACAGACATTTACAGTTGTGAAAATGAAGCCATCATTGTGCAGCACAAGTAATTACCTTGGCTCAGAGCGACACCTGAATTAGGATTAGCAATCTGACACATTAGCTGTGTGGAATTAAACAGCAGCTAAATGTCATGCTGACCTTGTGTATCTGGCTTTTTCCTCCTGCCCAACACTCCACAGTCACATGCAGGACTAGAAAAGGTCATCTGGAGCCTCGAGGATGGGAATTGTGAAGCCCCAGCAGTACTGTACTTCAGCTGGCTCTCACGCTTGCACAAAATGTTCAGAAGGCAAGTGATGACTCTGGGTCAAATGAGCATTAAATTTATCTGCCTACATGTTAAAGTGTAAATTAAGGTCTCAGTGCTCAGTGTTGATACACACACACAAAATGCATACCACACGTCTTCCGAAATTCCTTTTTCTTTAAAGCCACTGAAGGAGTCACAGTTTCTGCCTGAGCTTGTGAAACTAATTGCAACTTGCTCGTCTTTGGGGATACAGATAATATATAAGCCTCTGAATTTGATGCATTTTCATTGTGAGGAAAACGGTTTCTGGTAGCTGTGTTTGTATTAACTTCCAACAACCAACAGTCTTTTCTTTTTTTAGTTGAATTTTTTATTTTAGTGAGTTACCTCACATGCCCGCAGCACTTTACCCAGCAGCACTCGCTCGCTCATGCACTCCTCATCCACACTTTCTTTACGCCTTTACTCCTAAAGATATTACTGATCCTGGGGTTTCTTCCTATCTCACCCTACCATGTTGCTGACTGCACTGACTTACCTGTTGGTTGGAACATGGACTTGTCTAAAAGCACTTACCTCTACTGCATTGTGTCCACTTCTGTCGTCTACCTCCTGGTTTCCTGAAGGTAGGAAAATAGAGGAACAAAATAGTGGCAAAATGCTGTTAAAATATACTGTTCTTTTGCTGCATCTTCAGTGGGATTTTAAATATTAATCTCGCTTTAAAACATAGAAATAAACAAAACAATGTAACTGAAAGAAAACACTAAATCTAAGCACATGCAAATTTACAGAATAATGCAAAAGTCTGCAAACATTTGACTAGATTTTTTTTTGTGCTTTTACATATTACATTGTGAGGTTTTAACACAACTCCTAAAAGTAGATAAAGATCTTTGCTAAGAACCAATTGGGGAAGCTGGAGAACTATTGGGAGATTGTTTCACAGACGTAAGACCACATAGAACTTTTTGCTTCAAGCCAATCTTATGCCAAGCATGCTGGTGGTAGTACCATGATATGGGTCTGTTTTTGTTTTACTACATTTTCACCAAAATCATTATTAGAGCAGCTAATTCTAAATTATTACTCTGAATTTACCATGAACTTGAATTACAAAGGAAAAAGCACAAAGATAACCCGGATCACACATGATCCATTTCATTATAATGAAAGTGTGACAAAGAATAGAAGTAATGATTTGGAAAGTTTTGGAAACTATTCTGATTTTATTCAATACAAATGCTGTGGATGGACCTGAAGTTAACAATTCAAGTAAAGAATCTATTAATGGAAGGACCTATATATAAAAAAAATTATGTTAAAGGTCAATGATTATGCAGAAAAGTGAAATATTCTAAAGGGCTCACAAACATTTCATCAATACTTCATACCTGATCTGCATGAAGCAGTAAACGTTTTGTTTTAGCAAAAGAAGATAAAAAGGTTTATTCCTTCCACTTAAAAATCGCTGCATAATAAAATACTGGTAACGATATCTGGTAGGCCATAACTTTGAATGTTACTTAACTTTTTTGGAACAAAGCACACCATATACACCAGAAATTTAAGGAATGGAGATACAGGTTAGCGTTTGAGAAGCTACACTTCATGATTCAAAGTATTTATGTTGGTTTCTTTCTTTTTTTTAAAGGAAAATAACAAGGCAAAACATGCTGTTTTAAATGCATGTTTACTTTTGTGAAATTATGCTAAGCTCTAAAGCGAAATAAAATAATTTATGTAATTTTATAATTATACAAAATTTCATTTCATTCTTCATTTCCATGTCAACAACTGATAAGGATGTTAAAACAGTTTTAACCACAGCACCATGTGTGTAGTTACTACTTAATAATGTCAGCCTTTGAGATTATGAGAAAAAGTCGTTAGATCACAGCATAGACAATTTTCTGACAACCGTAACATGCACAAAGGTCTTATTCTTAAAACTGTCCTAAGTATTATTAGTAGCAAGCTCAAATCTTTAAAAAAAAGGAATGACTGTCTCAAGCTTTGAGCTGTTTTTTATGTTTCAGTATTAGCCATGCTTCCTTCTTTTTCCTTGGTTTCCTTTGTTTTTTCTTAAAACATAAGCACATGTAAATCTAAGGCCTTCTGTATTTAAGTCCCCTTTTTTGTACAGTCCCTTTTAAAAAACATGAATCAACCCACTAGCAGTAATCTAAGTTAAAATCTGTAAATTCAATAATTGCAAATAGAAAATAGAAGCCTTTAGGAACACATTATCTATAAATTAGCAATTAATTTGCTTTTGTTATCTCAGCAAACTGCATAGTATACTCTCTCGGGGAGGAAAGCTTTGTAATAATAATGGTTGTAGTCAGTATTATTAATTATAGCTCATCCAAAAATCTTAATAATCCAATTTTGTGATGATAGAATTCTGCTCTTATTATCGCCCTAAGTATCAGTACTGTCTTTCTATACTTGATCAATACATATAACAGCAAAAGGACAACGAAATGTGCGTGTATAAAAAGCATTTATGCATACACTCTCATACACACCTGATGGAGATACCTGCTTGCCACGAGGCTCTAGCTGTGTCCCGTTGCTCTTTACTGAGTGCCTCTTGGCTCCTTGCTGCTTTTCAAGCTCCCCTGCAGAAAACAGGACAGGAAAAAAAGAACATCTTCTTTATTTTTATAGCATGGAGCAAAGGAAAATTATCCACTGGTAGGTAGAGAAGTGCTAGAGCGGCAACATCAACCAGAACATAACTGTGTGTATATTCTTTTTAATTCTACTGAGATATAAAAATTCAAAACACAACCCTTCATTTCTCTAATTGAACTTCACCCTTGATGATGATTGCATGTCATTTTCCACAATGATGACTAAATGTTTTGTTTTTAAAAAGAGCAAAGCATTTGATTACTGATGCTGCACCACAAGACTACCAGCTTGTAACTGTTTCTGCTCACCATGTATTTTAGTATTGCACTCTGCAAATTACTGTATATTACACTGATTAGTATTGGTATCGATGATACTTGCCCTTTATTTACTTGGTATTGAATTGATACCAAATCTTGCAGTATTACTTAGTTGATTCATTTAATCATTCAAGTTTGGCTGGTTGGTAATAACACATTTGTCTGTGATTTGACGATTATTGATTTATTCTAAATATAGTCAGAAGAATAGTAATTACATATAATTCATGCATATTAACAGGATACAATTATAAGAAGCTTTCTAGAATGCTACTAAACTACTAGAGCTTTATGAAGTGGTAGCAAAGCAGTTTAATGTATACTTTATACTATGCTTAAATAATATATACAGAATAGTTTCATACTTAAAAATATGGAAATTAAAGTAAACTAGTATCTAACTTTTGTTAATAACATGAAGTAGAGAGATACTGACAATAGAGAAGACAGAAAAATAGAGAGACTTCAGTCTCTTCTGATAATCAACTGCATTGTTAATGTTCTTCAAGAGAATCTAGAAATATCTACCTGCAGGAAAAACCAACTCATTCGCATTTCCAAAAGGGGAAAGCCAAAACATAAGCTTGCTTCAGGCATATTCACCAGAGTGTCAACAAAACAAAGCTCCTGGAGGAGAGAAGATGTGGTGTATGTCTGTGCAGGTACCAACCCATTCTTACTCTTGAGGAATAATAGATATTACGTCCTGAGGAAATTTAAATGTCTTTACAAAAAACACACATCAGTGCACACGTGCAAATAAGACTATGTGTTTGCAGTTTCTGTTTTATTAAATATACAGAGTAGAATATTTATCCTTGAAAAACCTCTGTGTACCTGTGCCTGTCTACGTCTTGTATGTCTTGTTATGCAGGTTTTCCACATATGTCAAAGTACAGGCCAGTTGCAATGTGGAATCGTCCAGAGAATGCACACAAGCCCAAACAGCTCAGATGACTGACTGCTTTGAGGAACACTGACCTATTTTCAGCTCCAATTTGCAGCCCCCCTGCAGTCACTTTAAGTTGCAAAGCAAACTGGTGCATAATACAAAGGGAATGATGACTTCTGACTCTTCAATCTAATCTGATAATGTATTGGTTCTCTCAAAAAAAATATTTCTTTCAATAGTTTACCCGAGTTCCAAGAGAGAAAAATATATATTTGTTTAGAAATGTTTACCCCTTTTTTCATTGCAGGATGCATTACCATTGGAGAAAACAGATGTACAACACATTAACATGGTCCCAGTGCTTTTGCTGATTTTTAGGTATAAGTCAATGGTCCTGACACATTTTTTTGCTTCATTATAGAAAAACAGAAATTATTATGATGGTAAAGGCATGGCTAATGGTGGGCCTACAGGAGTGATATAGTGAAGGTGGGGATCTGTCATACACAATAACACTCACACTCGATGCGGATCTGCTCCATCTCTGACACCTCTGCGATCGATTCCTTCAGGTCTTCTACAAACTTCAGCAGCTCCTCAGCACTTTGGGCACAGAAGTGAAGTACCTGCTTTTTGTCAGAACCATATGGGGAGAGGATGGTGATTCCATGAGGATAGTCTGTGGAACACAAAGAAGTGAATGTGACAAAGACTTGTTAAAATCTGACTAAATTGATAAGTTTAATTAGCAAAAACCTGGTTTTCTCCAATTTGTTGACAATGAAAAAAGATCCCATGCTGATTTAAATGTTTCCTTTACTTAGGCATATAAGTTATGAAAAATTAGATATGCTAGACATACAGTACCCCTCTACCTCAACATGAGGAATCGTTTTAGGTACATACATAGGAATGATGTCAGAGTCTCTGCTTGAAGGCATGCCCTGTCATATTTACATGCATGGCAAAATTTCAATATTGACCTGATAAAGACCTTATTCATAATTCTTAAATTAATCTCTGTGGACTATAATCTCTACAGTTTTCATGTCCATTTATAATCACTTACTTTGGGCTTTCTTTCTAGAACTCTATTGCTAGCTTTTAACTTGTTTTCATTGATTTGGTTGCTTGTACACCAGCTTCAGCAGCAGAGTTTTTGCAAACACTGTAACTGGAACAGTGCATTATTTACAATAAGGTAAGACAGTTGGAATATTGGTGTCCATATAAACTTAGCCTTAGATGCAAAAGGATCCTGACTAAATGGCAGTATGTAAGGAAGTTGCAGTAGCTTACATTCATTTTCAAAAAGGTGGAACTGCATGCCAAGTAAGCCCATAGCTTTGCAGAAAGTATAGGCTGCAGAACTCTTCTTCTTTGGACAAAGCTTCAAGATCTACAGGAATAAAAACAAACAAACACCGTTTCTCACAGAGCAATCTGAATGACATCTCTGAAAGACAAACTACTTGATTATTTAATGCATTTAAAGAGCAGACAGTCCATATTGATGTATGGTATAACATGTTCATATACTGCATCTCTGCATTAATTTATATAAAAACAACACATTGACAAGATTGTATCAGGATATATTAGAGATTTTATTAAGCTTTTTCACTGAATGACCGTGTAGATTAAGAAAAATGAGGCAAATTTCTTTGCAGTGCCGCAATTTGGCATAACTATCCAGGCAAGGTTTATCGAACCAGTATGTCCCATTGGCACTTTAAACACTTTTGAGGTTTTCAAGCTTCTGGAAAGGGGCCAAATTAATAGGAAAGCCCACATCACTTCCTTTTAAATAGTAAAATTTCTGAAGGTAAGGTCTGACTTGCTTTCAAAGCTGTAACAAGTCAATGTCTCTCTGGAAAATAAAGCACAGCTTCTTAGTGCCAAATGAAAAAATTTCACTGGCTGTTGGAGGATAACTTGTTTCCCTCTTACTTTAAATCGGTCTTTTAACCTTCTTGCCAGCAGCTACCAATTACTTTTTGCTCCAGTAGAACAAGGAGGAAAGAAATAGCATCACTGCTTTTCTCCTATGCCTTCTTGGGCTGGACTGAGATCAGCATTTGACATAATAAGAAGTGTAGTTAAGTACTTTGGATAGATGACCCCTATGTGGCCCCTAATAAGCACATTAATTACGCCCAATATTAAAACTTTGATAATTAAATGCACCATAAAGCTTTAAACTTAGTGAAATGTAACTTTATCATAACCTTTGAAAGCTGCTCTGTAGGGGATAGATGTTGCTTATTGGTGCATTGCAACACTGCATCTGCTCCCATCTATTATTAAAAGAAATGGCCAGAGAGGTTCGAGTTATGAAACAATGTATAAGAGGAGCTTTGAGGAATGGCTCTCAATAAAAGTAGGTGATGGTGCATTGCAGCTGTCCCGGCAAAATAAGCGCTTTTGTAGCTTGACAGTGTAACGATACCAGAAATACCAGAAAACTCTCAGACCAAAACAAACAAAAATCATATAATTTAATGCAACAAGGGTAAACTTATTGGACCACAGTTCTAAACACTATGAATGGGAACACCTTCTCCTGAGCACTAAAATAATGACAGCAGCATCATCTTGAGGGATGTTTTTCTTGGATGGTTCCCCAGTGTTTCTTCCTTTCCTAAAGCAATTACATATTAAATATATATAAACACATTGCATGCATAAAAATAAAGAAAATGATGTGAACTTCCAGAACCCTGCTTTGCGTCATGTACTGCAGCCTCTCATACATCACCACCAAAATGAAAATAGGAATATTTTACAGTAGTTCATCCAAAAATTTACATTTACGTTTCTGCATTTTCTAGCTATACTAGATACTGGACACTCACTCTCCTGAAAGCTTCTTCCCCCAAGCCGTCAAAGTTATCAACCCACAACATGAACCCTGTCTTCAGCTCGTCTAATTAAGGTGTCTGTGCAAAACTGGGAAAATTATAAATAAATTGCATCCCACACATATGCAAAGCTGATCCAAGACTATGTGGAGGGAGAGTCATGCCCAATTTGCACAAACACTAAGGTATTCCAGATTCTGCTGTCTGCAACATGTGCAACCTTGTACAAAAAGGTGACATATGCCAGTTTCTAAGCACAGTGTGGTATCCATAAAACTGAATGTGGCAGGAGAATGCCTACAGCAGATGAGAAATGGTGCTTGTTGCATGTTTGGCTCTTAACCCCTCTATTCTGTCCTCTACAACCCCAACCAGTTGAGGCAGATGGCTGCCTTTCTGCTGGAGGTATATCCTTCCTGGTAACAGGGAGTTGTTTATTCCCTTTCCACTAATGCCCCATGCACTCTTTGGATGAGAGGCTGACTTGATTTCCTAAGCCAAGTGATTATTTCAATGCTTTGTTATAAACTGGACTAATATGGATCATGTAATGAATTTGGTTTAATTTGATTATAATGAATGGGTTTGAATTGGACTGTCTGTAAAAAAAAAGGCTTGAGTTTTGCATTGTCACCATGCAAATATGTTTTATAATCCATAAAAAAATTGTTTAACATATCAAAGCCATTTCTTAATTACAGTTTGCCCAGAAGCCCTCAAAAGTAAATTTAACATCCATTAAAAAAGTTTGTATTATTGAGCAAACTGAAAATATTCAATGTTAGGTACTGCAAAGTATGTTGAGACACAGATTCTGTAAAATGATAGGTGAGGCACACAGCTCCATCTTTCAGGAGGATACAACACAACTATTTTTGATCACTTCAGTGTCTGTAGGTACATCAATTTTCTTCAAGTTGTTGCAATTGTTCTTCATAGTATTAATAATTTGCTCTGTGTTTGTCCTTCACAGTTGGGACTCAGGGATCAGTGGCAGCGCTGGGAGAACTCTGATGGATGTTCCCCCCCCCAAAAAAGAGACTTAAACAAAATAGACTGTGGCCTGAAATAACAGCCACATCTCTTAGTGTGCCTTTTGCTCTGGTGCCCACCACATTAACCTTCTGCACAGCCCCCTTTTCTTTACACCCATTTTAATGTCAGACTACTTAAAGTTTTGGCATATGTCCGTTTCTTTGAGCCAGCTGCATTAATTTAAATAAAGGTACTTTTACTATTCATCCTTACAGGATAAACAACCTGATAACATTTTTTCTGAAATTTGCATTTCCTGTTTAATCTAGTAGTTTGTAACTACAAACAGGAGAAACCTTCAAAGAAAGTTGTACCAAGGTTTTTAGAACCATTCCCAAGAGGCTGTGAAGGTGTGTTAAGATCAATGAAATGAAAATGATGCAACTTCATTCAGTCGAAATCTTGGGAAACTTTAAAAAGTCGGAGCATTTTTCTGTTGGCATTTAATACTTACTACAATGAGATCATTGAAGAGGAAGACTTCTCTCTGATGTGCTGCCTGTTTTTGGGCTTTATTGACATCTGTCACCTCAAAAAGTCGACTGCAGCACACCAGTCTTCTGTGAGGAACAGACAGAACCTGAAGAAATGAAACGAGCATCCAGTTAGGTGACTCCTGGGAGGCTTTGAAATGATTCAGAAGAAAAAAGATTAAGAGAATCTAAAAGCAGCTTTCTCCCAACAACATAAAGAGAAGATGCCAACTTGGCGATTACATGAAATTTTCTCCCGACTTAGATTAAAAGTTGCTGTAACAGACAGAAGAATGATATAAAAAAAATAATAATAAGCAGCACTAACACTAATTTAAATTAAAAACTGATATTAATATTTTCAAAGGTTTAAACAATTAATATACATCCATATGTAGTACATGGTCAGAAACAGGTTTGTATTTGAGGATTTTTTACTTGAGTTTCAAACTCAAGGCACTCACAAGGAGTTAAAAGAAATCACATGGTGATAATGGAAAGGATAAAATTATGTGGAATTATACCTACAACCCCAGTTTTTGAAAATATTAGGATGTTAGGATTGTAGGTGTAATATGTAAGTTAAAGACAGAATGTAATCTGAATAAAATCTTATTTTATTCCCAATGGAATAACACAGCAGATGTTGGAACTCAGTCACTTCACCAATTTATTGAAGATATTAAGTCAATTTTAATTTCGTGGCAGTTGGTAGCAGGATGACAATACCTGGAAAAGTAATTGGCATAAATAAACAACTGGAGGAGCATTTGACACCTAATTAGGTTCATTAGCAACAGTTTAGTAACACGACTGGGTATAAAAGGAGTATTTGAGAGAAGCAGTCTCTCAGATGTAAAGATGTTTACCAATCTGTCAGAAAAATGTGGAAATATAAAAAAAAAATGTTCCTCATTATAAAATTGTGACTATGATACACCTTTAACATATTCAAATGATTTCCAAGCCCAATGTAAGTCCTAAATTACTTTTGAATTTGTAAAAAATTTAAGTCTTTTAAGTAATAATCACGTCGCCACGTCACAGGGGATCACGTCGCCTCTGTAAGCAACCGAGCAGCTGTATTTTGAGCGAGCTACAATCGGTGCAAAGGTGAGTGATCAAGGCCATAATACAGGTTTTAATCTAAGCAGGACATGATAAGCAGGAAAGGATGACTTTTTTTTAGGCCTTGCTTAGGCCGGTAGGGCTTTATCTTGCCAAGCAGCATCAAATGAAAAAAAACGTTTAATTAATGAACTGACCTGCTTGTGAAAGTTAAGAGCTAATAACAATCACACCAAAATTTTTACATGGGTTCGACAGTGTGAAGTAAGTGGACCAAGAACACTTACAGTACCTTTCAGAAGCTCAGAACTTCCAAAGACCACAATTTCAGTTTTCTCCTCCATTAAATGAAGAAAGTTTACCTTAAAATCTCTTAAGCAACTAAGCAGATTAGTAAGAGAATCTCCCTGTGATTTTAAGGTGACACAAATCTGAACATCATCTGCAAAGCAATGGTAGGCAATATTGCGCTTTTGAAATATTTAACCCAAAAGCAGCATATATAAAGAAAAGTGGACCAAAAATGGACCCTTGTGGGACTGCACGAGTCCCTATTTTTTGCACCTTCGTGTATGCTTTTAAAGCCTCTCATGCAATTGCAGACATGTGGGTGTGTTAATTGCTCATAAAGTTAATTGTTCACGAGTCTCCAATGTGTATATCACTCAGTCTGAGGACTTACTGTTTTCACATTTATTTACTATAACAGTTTCCCAGCACCACCTCTAAGTGTTGCCGAAGCTGTAGAAACACGTGTACGCTAGCCATGAAGTTGGCGCACCTCTTGTATCCATGATCATTTCACAACAAAGCCACAATTTTGTGCGTACGCACCCTTTGTACACAAAGCCCCTGGAGAGGTTAGTCAGTGTAATATAAATGCTTAATGTTAGCTTTTATGTTAGCAACAAGCTTAGCACCACAGCAGCATAAACATTAGCTTGTTAATACTTTAGTACAAAAATAATGTTAACTCCATTAGTTTGGCCTTCACTGAATGTGTTCAGAAGAATGAGACATTTACTGAATATTGTGAGTTGTTTATAAACTGCTGGTTTTGCCACGATAATGTTAAACTGAGACCAACAAACCATCCGACCCAGTGTAAACAATGCGGATATTAGAAAGACAGGTTGTTGCTGTAATCTACAAGGGATCTGCAGTTACTGGACTTCATATTTTCTTTAATAATCTAACACAGTCATTTCAAGTAATTTCTTTTAAGTATTTAAGTTTTTCTAATAGATCAGCAACTATAGTGATCCTGGGCCGCTATCCTTGAGCTTTTAGGTATTTTATTTTTGCAACACGCCTGATTTAAATTAAATAGTTCTCAGCATAGGACTCAGTAAAAAACACATCTAAAACCTGTGGGTCCTCTCTACATGGAAAAATAATATAAAAAATAAAAAAGCAATAAACTGCAGTATTAGTTTTGAAAAGTTCTATGTGGGTCCAGATGGTGTTTCTTCTACAAATTAAAGTATTAATTAGAAACTCTTGGTAAAGGTAAATGCTAAGAGTATTTACTAATCTGAATACATTAAAGCAAAGAAATTGTCCAGCAGAGAAGAACAGAGCATTTCTCAGCTTAAGCTAAAGATCAATATTGTTACAAAAAGCTGGTAGATATGGATTTTAAATTCCTTGGATATTCTAATGCAGTGTTTGTAAGCAGACCAGATGGTAGGTGTTGCTCGGCAGATTACTCATTACAACCAAAAGTGACTTATAGCTTAATTTGGACTTGCAAAAAAGTCTTAATTAGTTTTAAATGAAGATTTATTACCATGTAAAATAAATCTGCACAGGGAATTCAGCTTTTGTGTATGTGTAGAAAAGATTTGTATCTGTGTAAAAAAAAATTGTACATTGTCAAGTTACACACAGACTGAAAGAAAATAGAAATCCTTTAGGGAGCAGTTGTTCAGAGATATAAAGAGACAACACAGCTGGCTAATTTCCCACAGCGAATATGACACTGAAATTACAAGTAGAATATTTGTAATAGTCACAGGTTTACAAAGATTTAACTGCTGGAATCACTTGTGAACGTTGGTTTGTGAAGCATAAAATATAAGTGGGTGTAATTTGGTGTTACAGAAAAAACCCTAATTTTCAAAAACTAATACTTCAAAAAAGGCCACGTTGGGTCTTCAAGGCTTACATAATGCCTGCTCTCTGATTAGTGCAGCTCTGTTGGTGAGGCTTGATTTATTTACTGTTGCAGTCAACTAAAAATTGATGATCTGCCAAAGGCCAGTCATACTGAACTTTTATGAGCTGTTGTCAAACTGGGTTATATTTGAAGTTACAGACTCTGGCACAAGACAAAAGAGATTACTTAAAGTTGTCAGGAGGAAAGGTACAATGCTTGGAGGTCTGATGTAGTGATTTGTTTCTATGGTGTTGCCACTATAGGGAGTGGTAACACGATAGGGAGAATCCCTCCCAAAAAATAGGACTTCAGTGCCTTTTCAGGTTTGAGCAGATTACACTGTAAAAATGTCTCATGCCTTGAGAGCCCAATCTAATCATGTTTTCATCCTGTTCTACAATCTTATTGCTGGCTTGGCTCATCCAGCAGCCTGCGTTGGATCGCTGCTGAAATTCAAACTACACTCAGGAGACAGGGGTTGAAAATAAATCCAAATATACACAGTCTCTGTTTGGCTTTCTTTAGGTGGATTTCCAATTCTTTCTCTCTCCATACTGCAAGAACAATTTGCAAAGCATAGAGTGCACAGATAGCCTCTGTCTCCCTTTCTTCTGCATCCTCAGATCTCATCACTGCAGGGTATTCAGACTCTAACCTAGCCTGTCACAGACAGAATTTCATTACACTAATGTCAGAAACATGTAAATACATCATTAACTTGAAAGGCCTCTTGCTCATTCAAAGAAGAAAAAAACAGTACTTACACAATGACCTTAGATACAGTCTGACCACCATTTGCCTATATATTCATCAACAAATAAAATTCATGTCAAATAGTTAAAGAAATGTTATCTGTATCTGAGATGGAAAACTTTTACATGTGAAACTTAATAGTAAGAGGGCAGTTACAAAGTAAACTTAATCACATGTGTACAATATCGTCTAGATAAAGACATTACAGCACCGAGGACTCAAACTCCTGTTCAGCATGCAAGAAACTTTAAGTCTTTTTTTTTTATGGCAGAAAGCACCTATTGTCAGAAATAGTTACTTCCTGCCACAAAAATCCATCATTGTTTGGCTGTGACAGCACTCCCTTTGTCATCCTATGGCTACTCATCTATCACTGCGAGACACTTAAAGTATTAGCTAAAGGGCAAAAAAAAGTACAATCATTTCAAAGTCATTCAGAAGATAGAATGTATATGAGATTACATTTTGATATGAATTAACATGTGAATTTACAGTCACGTTAATTTTTCTTTGAATGTAACTATTGGTGCTTGAGGTTGTTGGTCACTCTGCCAGATATTTTCCCTGATTTGAAGCTAATCTCACACTGACTGAAGTTAAATATTTTGTTTCATCAAATCTGTGCATCTCAATGCAATTCTGAGGGTTTAAGTTCATTTATTTGAATTCAGTATTTATTTTTTACACTGCTAAATGGTCAGGGATGTATTAGGGAAAAAATCTGTAGAACTTACATTTAATTCATATATAATGGCTTGCGACACCCTGAGCACTAAGAAATTTTAAATATAACTTTATAAAGTCCTTTGGTGTTATGAGTCAGCACTAACTATACATCCTCCCATGGATCAGTGTAAACACTTATAAAGCTAAATACTTCTGCTCCAGTTACTTCTCTTTATATTTTTTTTCATATTTAAGCAGTCCTGAACACCACACCCACTTCACACTGTTTTTAACCATTACGCAACTTTCTATTGGAAAATTGGAGACTTGAAGCAATTATAGCTTCATAAGGGCAATGTCGAACACAACTACGAGAAGAGGCTAACTCTATATTCTCAGTACTGACATGATCAGAAACTCCACAAAACAGTTAATTGATTTCTAAATATCTTTATGTGATATGTGTGCTAGAAATCACCTTTGTGCCAGTTTGTGGCCAGTTTGTGGCCCAAATGTTGAAAACTCTCAAAATCTGCACTGAAAGAAATGTTATTTCTTGTTTAATGTTTTTTCCCATCACAGTTGATGCAGAATGGTGGGGGGTAAATGTTTAGTTACTGCAGGCCTCCTTGCTGTTTGACTATTAAAGAATATTTGCTGGAAGGCTATGTTTTGTGTAGTTGCTTTAAAGCTTAGCTTTCAGATAAAAAGTAATCAGCACTGTGCTTTCCGCTGGCTTCAAAGCCCTGCAGAACAGAGGAAAAGGCAGAAATAGGCATCACTTTAAATTATTCTTGCAGAGCCTCTGCTTGCTGTGAACAGGAGAGTCAAGGGTTTGATATTTTCGTTTGTTGCTTGAGCATTTCAAAAGATTTATGTTATTTAAACTTGCAGCAAAGGAGATTTGAATGCAGCTGTGATAGCCAATTATGGCCACAGGGGTCACTGTTGTCACTACTGAACACAGTCTATATTGTTGGTTTAAACTGTTAAAAAGAGTGTAATTATAGCTGTGGTTAATGACTTATCTAGCTGGAGTAATGACCTGAAGTAATGATTGAGCTGTAGATGAGATATTTAATGACTAATAAATGTTCTAGGTGACAGCGATAAGGGCTTAAATAAAGAGTTATTTGGCATGAGGTTAACAACAGTGGATGCCTTCCTTCAAAACTAGATCATAGAAAAAGTATAATAGAAAATTAAATTCTCTCCTTTACTGTTCCTTTAGTAAGGAAGAAAGCAGGTCGGCGGTCCTTCTCCTATAAGGCCCCTAATGACTGGAACCATTTACCTGCACCTTTGAGGTCAATAACATCCTATGGTCATTTTAGAATCCTTCTCAATACTCACCTCAAAACAGTTTGTCAGTGATTGTAATGCTGTTCCTTTGCTGCTCCTTGTGTGTTAATCTAAAATTGTGTAAATTGCAACTGACCTAAACTCTCTGTTAATAATGATATGTATATAGGTTTTGTAGAAGTGGGTTGTGAAAGCAAGTACGTGCTGATCGTTGTATCGTGTACTGTCTTTGTTCTTTACATAGGGTTATACAGTATGTTTGTCATATAGAAATATTGTTTTGTCTATTGTTATGTCTACGTCTTTATGTTTTGTGGTCCCACTTGCAAACGAGATGCTTCATCTCAAGCGGTTTTCCAAAATAAATTGAAATTGAAGTTGAAATGTAAATCTATAGTGTTTTCGTAAGGATATTTTTTACTGTGTGTGTTCTTACTGTTTTCATGCCTACGATGGACTGCTCAACCTTGGAGACATAGGTGACATGGTCTTCATTGGAGCGCAACTCTCTCAGTTGTATTCTTTCATAGATGCCCACTACCATGTCTCTGGGGATGTCTGCTCCATCATCCACACCTAAGACACAAACAGGCAGATTAGTCACAAGCATAAAACCATCACAGGGAGGTTGCTTTAGCCAGACAGCCATTTCCATGTGGTGGAATATATGGTGACAGCTGTTTTAACAGTTGTAGCAGAGCCACGTTGTGTCTAAGCTAGCTTAGACACAGAATATGTTGTGTCATACACACAAATAAGTATATAGAGAAAATTTTTTAAATATTATGCTGTATTCCTAAACCACAAATGAAGTTTAGTAAAAAAAAAGCTCCTCTCTTACTCCTTTCATGTGTGCTTCTGTGACTCTTGTCTCTATTAAGTAATAACTGAAGGCAGTGTGGGAGGAGGTTAATTGGTAATTAAAAGGTTAGAAAAGCCTCATTCTTGGAGGATTTTCTGTCAGGAACACAGTGCAGCTCAAAGTCAGGGCAGTTTGATGCAGGTGAAGCTGTATGTCATTAGGCTGAAAGGTTGCCCTCAAGATGCTCCCCATTATATTGACACAGCTGTACCGGGCTATGTGGCACATTAAGTTTTCAATGGGGCAGGATGTGTGTTCAGAAAATGAATGAAGCTGCCACAAGTGATGACGGTGTCCGTGTGGCACCACAGGACACCGCCAAGACATCACCGCACATTATGGAATCAGGGGGATAAGAGGAGATAAACACAGGGAAATGTGTTTGAAGTGCCAGATTAACAGGTAGCACTTTTCTTGCTGAATGTCTTTTTGTTCAGGTTTCAGAAATACGCAGCTTTAATGTTTTCTTTTTGTATTTTTTAGCTATGCAGCAGCTGGGTTCCATGCATGACAATGTTGATTGTTCCAATGCGTATATATATATATATATTTTTTTTTCTCAAATGCCAATATAATTGTAGTTTGGAAATATATGAACAATTATTTTTTTGTTTTGAACCCCTCATCATCCTGTAAATACGTCTATGTCTGAGTTTTAGGTAAAACAACAGTTTAAAATGGTGGCTAAAGAGATTAATAAAGATTATGCTAAAATTATTAAAACAAAAGCAGAGAAAATCAGTGTAAATAGGATCTTTGTTTTTCTCCCAGCTGGCTGCTGCAGAAGTTGGATTTGCGAACTCACTTCACTCCATTAATATATACAGTTGAAGCTAATGTGACAAATCATGATAGACAGGCTCATCTAATTATTTGCCAAGCATTTTCTTGTGCCTGCCCTTTTCTGTCGCAGATGTCCCAGATTACTTGATCCACCAAGAAAAGCTGATAACATTCTCGATATTTGAAGTTCTTGTAAATGTTAGAAAGCACGCTAATGAAATAGTTAACATCACACTTTTAATATTATCAGGACGGTCGCATGGCTATTTGTATTATATATAGCATATTGGTGTTTACATTGCCACACAGTATTTCTGTATCAACGTCTCAAAAAGCTGCCACAGTGGACTGTAGACTCTTTAATGGGGTGGCCGTGGCTTGGCAAGGTAGAGCGGTCGTCTTGTAACCCAAGGGCTGCCGGTTCAATCCTCAAGTTCATGTTGAGGTGTCCTTGGGCAAGACACTGAACCCCTAATTGCTCCGCTCGTGGTGAGCGCCTTGCATGGCAGCTACTGCCATCGGTGCGTGAATGGGTGACCGTGATGTATGATGTAAAGAGTTTTGGATAAAAGCGCTACTCAGACAGACCATTTACTTATCAAGAACACTGTGTGATTGTACAATTTCAATTTTCTGCATGACTTTCAACAGAGCAGTGCTGTCTCATATTAAACAGAAAATTGTACAATTATAGAGAATGATAATGATTTCTTACTATTTTGCAATTACTTTCGTTTCCATTGCTTCCATTTAGAAATGGACTGAAATATAATATGGGGGCCAACACTATAGTTCAATAAAGAAACACTATCTGGTAAGTTGTTAGAATTCAGGTTTTCTGCATACCAAAGACAGTAAACAAAAATATTGTATTGTGTTTAACCAAATCTGTCCACCAACTTATCAAAATGTGAGTATTTATTTAACATCTTTAGTATTCAAGGGAAAAACACTGAAAACACAAAGGCATCACAATATATGTCATGCCAGTGCATAAAAAAAATGTGCAGCAGTTAGCAAAAAAAGCTAGTCCTAGCTAATACTAGCACAGCTAACAGTAAAGCTAGCTACTGGCAGAAATAGTTGCTGACCACCCTATTTACCAACGTACATAAGCCAAAATAATGATACACTCCACTTTTTTCTCATGAGTGTACCATCTGGGTATACATAAACTCTCTGTCTCCACTAATTCTCATCACCTTTAAGTATAATGCAGAGCTTTCACAGTGTCTACTAATGAACATATTGAGAACCCTGGGACCATCCCCTCTGAAAAACAATTAAAGGATCTAATAACAAAGATAATAGAATTACTCAATGAGTAGCACAGGACTAATTCATTGTGAAAGCTGGTTTAGAATATGTTGTTTATTTAAGGAAAAGCTTCACTGTCAGTCTGTTTGAATTGAGTAAATGAATGTCATATGATTGATCTTTATTATTGGTTTCTGGTTCCTAATTGCATTTCACCTTAGCCAATTAACTGAGTGAACTATTCTGTGTGTGAGACAGACAAGGGATGACCAAAAGAGGTAAGAAAAACAGGATACAAATCAAGAGATAGACATGAATAAACAGACAGCATTAAATAAGACAATGGATGGAGAGAGAGAGAGAAAGAATAAGCAGAAGATGAATAGACAGTCCAAAAAAAGTGGCATATTTTAATTTGTATAAGATGCTGAAATCGATTTTTCAACTTAATTTAATTGTAAGGAGTAGTCTGGATGAATCTAATAAAGTTGTTCTGCATCGACCTAAGCTATCCTTGATTGATCACGCAGAGGGAGAACAAAACCGTGAGACTCGTGTCTCTTCTTAATGCTGAGCAAACGAGCATCTGTCTCTGTATTAGAGACGAGATTTACAGGTGTTTTCTGCCTGTGTCATTGTGAGTGAATGTGTAAAGCAATCCTCTCGGGAAGAGAAATATAACCTTATCTTTATACCCCCTAAATTTATGCCAGCTGGTTTGATTAAATGCAGATGTAAAATCTGTTGGACGTTCTCTTCTGCTGATTCATCTGGGCATGTGCTGGCAAACTATTTCACAACAAGAGTCCACGAAATGAGTTGTAGGGATGGAAGAGAAATCTGGAGAGGATTTATGTATTACTGCCATTCTTTCTGCATTCTTTGCAATCTGTCATAAATAAAAATTTAAACTTCTGACACTTGGATATTGCTTTACTTACAATATCCTATAATATAATACAAAAACACCTTTTTAACGGTAAGTTAAAACAGTTAAAAAAACCACATTTTTTTCAACTGGTCTGGTTCCCAAAATCTTCACTTGTTCCCACCTTTGTGATATTATTCAGTCAGCTTATATTCAATTAACGTTTCCCAATTCCCTTATTTCAGTATGTATAATGTTTGATCTTGTTTTTAACAGTTTTTTTGTTTACTTGCCTGTTTCTTTGTGATTTTGCTGCAACTTTTTTTTGATGTGCTTCTAAGCAAAAAAGTACAGGTATGATGCATTGATTTTAAATAACAATGCCACTGAGCTTCAATGTAAATCATGCACCTAACACAAAACCCCTTTACATTTCAATTATTCTGCAACCTCTGTGCACTTAGACACATAATCTAGTATTTAGCACAAAACATGAGGAAATTTGTGTATTTTTAGAGGGTAACAGTTTTTGGTGAAGGCAGTGTGATGGCATGGGGCAGCATCTCTCACTAGAACAAGTCTTGTCATCATCGGCAGTCTCAATGCAGAGATATCAAGATAAGATTCTGCAATCATGGGTAATCCCATTTCTCCTCAGTCTGGGACCGAACTCTTACTTCTAAGATGTCAATGCTGACACCCACAGAGCGAGGTTTATAAATAATAAATAAATAAATCACCAAACACAAATTTCCATCCGTTTTATGCTAAGTTTAGATATCGTAATCAAGCACAACTTAAAACTTTTGGCAACCGTTGCCAACTTAAGGGAATTTATATTAAATGCACCAGATTATGTGAAGGTAAAGAGGACAAAGTTTGTTAACCTTTTGGATAATTATGTATGTTGGGAACCAGCAAAAATGTTTTATTATTAATTATTATATTAATATTATGAACTGTAGCTGTGCAGAGTTTGGGTAAATATTTTTAGAAAGAAAGATCATTGATTGTTTCCAATGAAGTTCAGTGAGCATACAAAAACTCTGTTTCAGCCCATTACAGCAAAATTTCAAATTAATACTGAGCTTTATTTTAAAAATGACAATTTTTACAGGAATATGTGTTGCACAATGTCTAACTGCAACATCAGGACATGCTAAGAAGGTAAACTTGACAAGTCAGAGTAGAAAGTGGTTTGTGTTATCGATGTCATGGTTCAGCTTGTACAAACCAAAGTGCAGTGAATCCTGCTGTAAAACAGCAGCTATGAAATAAATTGAATGCAAACTTTTGAAATATTGCTGCATAGGCTTGTTTCCGTTTATTTATTTATTTTAGTGAATAAATAGCTTTTACAGTGTCTTTAGCAAATGGTGGTGTAGTCAACAATTAAGTAAACATCCAAACTTCACAGAAAAAGACAGCTATGAGGTGAGTCATATGTAGAAACTATTAGAGGGACAACCTCAGAATTACTTTCATCTGCATGCATTGTGTTAAGCCATAATTTTAGCTTTTTTTGCTGATTACAGGCAGAAAACAGCAGAATGCTCGTGTAATTGCTCTTGCAATATGTTCTATATTACGACTTAATTCACTAAGGATTTTCCAGCTGTAGCTTATGAGGAAGAGCAGTCGTCTTTCAACCAAGAGGTTGATGGATCAATTCCAGGCTTTCCCTGACTATATGTCGAAGTGTCCTTGGGCAGGACACCCAACCCTAGGTTGCCTCCCGATGTGCCTATCTGGGTATAAGTGTGTGTGTGAATGGGTGAATGTGACAAGTAGTGTAAACCGCTTTAATTGGTCAAGCTGACTGCAAAAGCACTATATGAGTAAAAGTCCATTTACCATCCATCTTCATCTAAAAATCTCAAAGGAAACTTGGTTAGTTTGTTCTAGATCTGCGATTCATAGTGATAGTACTTCTAACACACTTATTACCTTCCCAAACCATAAATCAGTCTATTAGGATGTCCGTCATCAATTTTTTACCACCATTAAGTTATGAGTTGAGTTATGACATTATATTGGAGTATAATAGTGACTTGTGTAAACATTTTGATTAGCGAAACAAATTCTTTTCTCTTTGAGAGCCTGACACTGTTAGAGCTGAATGGATTTTGTTGTATGGTTGAAGACACGGAAGTGGGAGACATGCTTGTTGATTTAGTGTTTTGTGTGGATAACATTGGGATTAGGAATTCTGCAACCCACCCATAAGGTAAAATCCATCTTAAGGACACCTTGACCCTATTTAGGAAACACACACCCACACACATCCGCCATCACCTACCTGCTTGAGCGGATTATTTCAACTTATTAATGTCATTTTAAACTTGCTTAATTTGCCTTTTTGTAAGCAGCTTCTTTATAATGCGGTGACTCTCACCTCGTAGATTGCGTATGAAGTCCTCCAACAACATCTTACGGTCGGGCTTGATGTTGGGACTGTACATGTCGGTGTTGAGCAGAATGATGGCGAAGGCCAGGATAAAGATGGTGTCTGGATTGTGAAACTGCTGCACCACATCTGGGTTACACATGCAGTAGCGCTGGCTGTGGGTATAAAAAATTGTCAATTAAGGGGGGAAACAGTAGAATCGAGAGAAGCAATAACATATTTTGCAAGAAGACTCAAGAGAAAAAGGGCTGAGTGTGATTAAGGTAAAACAGAGCAGGTTGATACACCATCACAGTGTAGAAGATTTGTAACAATCCAAGAGTCGTTAAAGGGGATGAAATGTACGCAGGGTTTAGTAAGCAGAAAAATAAAGAACAGGAAGATGGAGCATGAAAAGCCAAAAATGTTTAAAAATCACAAACCGAAGGCTTCTCTCTGAGTCTGCATACCACATATTGAATAAAATCATTACACAAGCTGAGCATCAGTGTCATGCTGTAATCAGAGTTATGGCTTTAATTTTGCCTTTGGCTTCATCTGACACTGTCAGTTGCTCCTCAGCAGCAAATGACTTTCACAGTAGGTGAGGTTAGGGCCTCTGCTGAAAAACTGTCTCTTGGTGTGAACACATTTCTCCAACAGCATCCAATCCTCTTATGGGCCACCCATTACACTGAAAAGGAGGTGCAAAACAAACTAAATGAATGAATTTATCTTAGAAAATAAAAAGCTTTTTTAGAGATTTCATTCTCTGCGCTTTTACACCAGACCAGTATAGGGGTATTTTCCTATCTTTAAGAAAGAGCGTAATTGTTTGCTTTGAGAGCACGATTTCTGGTTTTCGGGCTGAAATGTCATCTTGCTCTCACTCAAAACTCTGCTCTCACACTCAGAAAGTCCACTCTTGCTTTCAAATATATTGTTCTTCTTTTTAAAACTCTGCGCTCAGACTTGGTCTCTTTGCCTCACACTCAGACACATTCTCTGCTCCCAAAACTTCTGCTCTTGGATATTTTTTGCTCTCCCCTGGGTTGCTGGAAAAGCTGTCTGTCAAACCTCCTCCATCCATAGAATATGAGATAAATTATGTCCGAGCAAATCGCCACGGCCTTCTTCAGGGTGCGCTTGTTTAACTTCACACTGTACTTCACACAGTGACTCCAGACTAGTTAACGATTTTGTTTTCTTTTTTTTGTGTGTTTCTTTTTTTTGTGTGTTTGTTTTGTTTTGTTTTTATGCCACTAAAATCTGATCTTATATAATTATCATATAATAATCGCATAATCATTTTATGGTTTTCCACTTTACTTTTAAAGCAGACACTTATTTGTCAGAAATGGGCCTCTTTTAGATCTATGTGATCGCCTACTGCCTCAACTAAGAAGACTTTGTGAAACCACATAAAGTAGTGGTTGGCAACTGGCGGCCTGCGAGCTGCCAATAATATCTAGCCCACCAGATTACATCCATCCATCCATCCATTGTCTGCTGCTTATCCGGAGTCGGGTCGCGGGGGCAGCCGCCTAAGCAAGGAAACCCAGACCTCCTTCTCCCTGGCCACATTCACCAGCTCATCCGGGGGGATCCCGAGACGTTCCTAGACCAGCAAAGAGATCTTTTGTGTCCAGCTTGTCCTGGGTCTTCCTCTGGGCCTCCTTCCAGTGGGATGTGCCCGGTACACCTTGCCAGGGAGGCATCCAGGAGGCATCCTGACCAGGGGCCCTCATCTGGCTCCTCTCGGTGCAGAGGAGCAGCGACTTTACTCTGAGCCCCCCTGGATCACCGAGCTTCCCACCCTATCCCTAAGGAAGAGCCCGGCCAGCCTGCGGAGAAAACTCATTTTGGCCGCTTGTATTCGTGATCTTGGTCTTTCGGTCACTACCCACAGCTCGTGACCACAGGTGAGGGTAGGAATGTAGATCGACCGGTAAATAGAGAGCTTTGCCTTTTGGCTCAGCTCCTTCTTCACCACGACAGACCGATGCAGCGTCC
>JBAMHW010000026.1:19583890-19611902 GCA_037177495.1 Rhadinocentrus ornatus | reverse complement strand
CTACGATGAAAATTTCAGACCCCTCGAAGATTTCTAAGTGGGAGAACTTGCGAAATAGCAGGGTGTTCAAATACTTAGTTTCCTCACTGTATATATATATATATATATTTATATATTCATAGAATGCTTTGAAAAAAAAACCTTTCCACACCACTTCAATATAAAATTTTATTGGCTCTGTATTTCATTGCTAATGGACAGATGTGCAGTGGCCACACATCTGAGCTTTGTTTTATGGCCCTCACCAGAGCTAAACTGTCAGCTCAGCATACTGCCTGTTCTTCCAGGTTAACGCAGTTCTGATCCATTACTGACCAGTAATTGAACAGTGGCCAGTTAGCCCCATTATGTGAGTGGAAAAGCCAGAATTATTACACTAATCTGGATCTGTTGTTTTTTGTAAAACCATGGCCAAGTATGATTTTGCTAAAAGACAAATATATTAGATGAGTAGTGCAAAGGGTGGTGCTATGACTGTTCTGCTTCTTAAAGCTGCTTTTATTTTGTTAAGAGCAGTGGTTTAAATCCTACTTTTTGCAAATATACTAGAGCTCAATCAGATAAACTGGAACTTCTGTTTTTATTTTATTTTATACAGAATGACACCAATGAAATAAAAGACCTCCTCTACCAGGGATTCCCAGCGAGGATGGATGTTTTCCTTATTTACACACTTTAAAGTATGTGTGTTAGTTGAACCCAGTCTGAGATGTAAATGTATAATTGATACATTTGTTCACACCTTTACATGTAGAACTGGTCCAATCCTGTAGTTCAGAGTTGTGAGATACATATTCAGGATGTTTTTCAGAGTAGTGCATCATCCATGTGACATGATTATATATTTTTGTTCTTTATTTCTTCCTACTAAATATTAATAAATGAGAAAATAGAACATTTTCAGAGGGTTTTCCATTCAGCTGTCCCAATATGGATGTGTAGCCAAATCAACATCTACAAGTAAATCGGCATGTAATTAGTTTAACGTTGACATGATGACTGATGTAGCGAATAACAAGCGTATCTGTATTGAGATTTAAAATGAAAAAACAATTTGCATTTAGGCATAAATACATATTTTCTTTTGGAATGGTTGAATGGTAATGATGGCTGCAATATAGAGGTGTCCAGTAGAGAGAGTATAGTTGCAGAGGTAACTGAATATCTATTCTCAAATTTTTTGACTGACATTTTTGTAATCTGCAGAGCTGTGTTCTTCAGGTTAACTAAATACCAACCTTCCCTTTTTCTCATTACCGATTGTATACGTCCTGCAAATTCGAAAGTCTCATCATCGGTGTGCCCCCTAGTGGAATATTGTGGTAACAGGCAAATATATGAAAAATGAGCCAGTTGCCTTCATGAACAATGTTTTGTGCTTTGAACAAGCATGTCACAAATTCTGTCAGGATATTATATTTGTTCATTTGAGGTCCATGTATACTTTGAAGCTTGATTACGGAGCAGACAATACTATATATGTCATGTTTTAAATTAGCTTTTAATTTTGTATTGAAAAGATGCAACTAGCCTGGTTTTATTTTTCAAATCTCCAGAGCAAATTAGAATAAAATGGTGTTGGGATCTCTGAGAAATGAAAAATGCTTCCTCTCTTCACCATCTGGGTTTCAGACTTTGTAATTAGATAGTGGCTTGTTTATCACTAAGGGCAGAATGTTAATACAGGAGAGGATTGTGTATCCCTAAACAAACACCCAATACTTACTAGCAAATGCACAGGCGCTGAGCGTTTTTGTGGAACTCGTGCCTCCTGATAGGCAACACCCCTCTAGAGAAGTTCTGCAGACTTTGCTGTGTTAATTAGCCCTATTTGACATATGTATTTACATCTTTTTTCATGCTCCTTCTTCACAGTTACATTTCTTTAATTAATAAAGCTCTGATGTTTTCCATTTTATGCATGATAGGAAGTCAACATAAGCTGCTCTAATGGTAAAAATTTTTTTTTTACACTAGAAAGTATAAAGGCAAATTGTGAATTCAGGAGATGGCTAACTAAGCTGTCTTAGTTGGAAAAGTAATGTACACAGAAAGAGAAGTCTACACAGTAATTTGCAATTAATATCACATATCCTCCCCATCTCTCTTTTCGGCTGTTCCCGTTAAACATTTAGCACTATAGCTCCCTTGTGTGATGCTAGCGTCCTTGATATGCACAACCTCCTCACATAATGGAGCTATTGTCATTCCGGCCACACTCAAGGTGGAAACTTTATCAAGTGGTCTTTCTCTCAACCTTTTCCCAGAATTGACTTTTATTCTGTCTCTTTCAGTTCCTCTTTCCTGCCTTTGCACTTCATTTCCACCCCTCGCCTGTCTGTCTTTTCATTCTTGGTCAGGCTGGTGTATCCACACACACACTCAAACACACACAAACCAAAAACATCTAACTTTCCTCTCTGAATAATATTCTAACCTTCTTTTCTTTCTTTATCCTGCAAAAACAGTGCATAGAATTCCTGCCGCAAGACACACACATAGTTTACATGGCCTAACTGTGTGCATGTGTGAGCTTTTTGCCTGCATAATCAAGCAATGCTGATGTTTTAGCCTCAAGCGAACCGCCCTGTTTAAGATGCAGAGGATACAAGAGTGCAGGTATGAGAGGAGGAATATGAACTGGTGGAACTAATAAGCCTTAAGTCTTTTCTCTCTATCTCTTTTCCATTAATTCGCTTACTTCCCACTTCTATCTCTTCTTTTCCTTTTAGCCAATTTATTAAGTCAGTTTATCTTTCAAGGTGTAAGTTGTTTGATCAGAGAAATGAGAAGATGGTTTGAAAACTGGAAGGGAATAAATCTTGTCTTCGTCCAGCTTTTGTCTGCTACTTCAGGTGCAGCTAAGACTGCAATAATCAAACTGGTTGTTTGTAAAACACCCATTAAATACATGCCTGTAAAGACAGCCTCAGATGTGCCTTAAAGCCGCAGTGTGTGCTCTACTGGAGCCTCACTGTTTAAGAGCGTTATTACGACTACGGAAGCCGCGGAGATTCATAAATGGGAAGTTCGAGAGTCCCGTCAGGTGATGAGGAACAGAACGATACATAATTATTATTTTTTATGCCAATAAGTTACAAGCGTGCCCTCCATGTATTTAGTACCAAGCTACTGCTAATAGCTAATGTTATCGCATGAAATCGTTTTTGTGACTTGCAGACTCAGAGATCATCTGATGAAGGGAGAGAAAGAGGAAGAGAAAGAGGGGTAAAAGCAGGGCAGTGGACTGTAACATTACTCCGTGTTTAATAACATGTATTTCAGCTGATTTATCCAGGGAGGTGGGCGACGTTTTGATAGAAAATAATTATTATCTGAGAGATATTTCTGCGTTAGAATGCTGCGGTTCTGGTGATTAAATCACGACAAGAAACTGGTTTTACTTTGGTCTATTTTGTCTGACTAGAAGGAGGACAACTACCCCCATCCTGTTGATAAATCAGCTGAAATAAAATATGAAAGACGAGGGAAAGCTCTTGGAAAATACGTCTGAAAGAAGCGCACGGATGCCTGCTGGTATGACTTCTGTGAAGAGTAAACACTGCAAACTGTAGCAAAGTAGCTTTTCTACTGTAGGCTAACTAACAAATTAGCCGTTTCTGCCGTTTTATATAGCAAATAACAGTAAATGATCCGACTTAAACGGAAGGATAAAGTAGTTGCGGGACCACCCTGCCCTGTTTCTAACATAACGCTAAAATAAACTTCACTGTTAGATTGCATTAAGTCACCTATCCAGCAGAAAGCTGCAACCTCCGCGTTAGCTTTGAAGTCCCTCTCCTCCATCTGGTAAATGCTCCTCCGATGTACACTCTGATTTTCTCCCAATTATTTCCTTTTCTTTTCTTGGCTATTTTTTTGCTCCGTCTCACGGGTAAAGAGTATTGATGATACTCCATTTCAATCTAAGCTGGCAAGCTGAATCATCCATGGTCGTTTTGGCTTGTTGACACCACCCCCGAAACAGCGGGGACTCGCATATAAAACACGCAAGGCTAACAAGTTTGTCCCCTTTCAGCTACGGTATTCAAAGATGGCGATGCAACATGGCAGCCTCCGGTTGGGTGCGCCACCACCTATGTATTTATAAACATCTAATACTAAGCTACGAGAACGCTTTAATTTGGATGGGACTGTGATTAGACTTTGGTAAAATACATATTTATGAAAGCAATTCTTGATTTCTGCTTACAAAAAACCAAAACACTACACACTACCTTTAAAATTGCATCCCTTCTTTTTCTGTTAGTCAGAAGGGGGCGACTCCTGTGGTTTAAAAGCAATATCATTCAATAGACTTTTCTTCTAACTCGATATGCAACTTAAGTGAAAATTTTCCCCATCAATTTATAGTCTGAGCTGCTAGTTTAATGTCTTTACTCCTTCACAAAGCTAATTTTATAAATTACTGCCCCAAGTAAAGAGGTGATAAAGCAGACATTAAACAGCACTGTTGGAATTTATAGTCATGGCGCATGAAAATTTAATAAAGCCATAAACTATTTCATTGGATACAAAATAAGTTTAGCATGTCATGAGCAAAATGAGCCATGAGTTTATTTATTTTTGCATGACCAGCTCCAAATTCCCATTAAGAAAACCTATAAAAATACCTTCGAATTGCCTTTGAATATATTTATCTACATCAAGCTTGATTAAAGATTCTACAGAATAAAATTAAGTTTGGGATTACGCAATTTCGTTTAGCATATCAACGAGGTTGAAGCAGCCTAACTTCATAGTTGTTGTAATTTTTTACACTTTTGGTATGCGCTTCCATTTGCTGTAACACACCTGAATCAAATGAATGGCTCATTACCAGGCCTCTGCAGAGCAGAATGACATGCATATGAAAGAATTCAGCCATTTGATTCAGGTATTTTGAAAAAGGGATGCATCTAAAAGTTGAGAGGAAAGTAGCTCTCAAGAACTGGACTTGGGCACATCAGGTTTAACTTTATCATCCACCTAAGATTCCCTGTTATGTTCTTTCTTAGCGTTAGCCACTCGCCACACCCGCTCTTTGTTTACAATCAGCACACCTGCTTCCTGAGCACCTTCAGCAGCACTTAAACTCTTTGCTGGAATAGCTGCAGTGTTTCATTGGAGTTCTATCAAAACTGCACATGTCCTACATGTATTTTACAAAAACGTCTTTAGTAGGTTAGAATAAATGAGATTTATGGTTTCTAACGAGTCAGCAATGTAAAGATTTTTCTTTTTTCTTTTTTGAAAGCCAAATTATTTCTTGTGTTTGAGTTTTGTCTATTTTGGTTTGTTATATCTTGATCTTGGTTTATAGTCTGTTTAGTTTCTGTTTAGATCATGGTTTTGGGTTTTTGGTTTTGTCACGTTTAGTCCAGTTTTCTTGTTTTCCCTCTTGTGTTCCGGTAGTTTCTGTTTCTGGCTCGTTAGTTCACCTGGTCTGATTGCTCATCCACTTCACCTGTTCCTTATTACTCCCTCTGTGCATATATACCCCGTGGTTTTCTGTTTGCCTTTGTCAGATCCTTGTCTGTATGGTTTAAGCCTGTCATGTTTGGTTAATCCTTGTCGTGTATAGTTTATTTCCTGTCGTGCGTGGTTCCTTGTTCTGAGTTTCTGGCAAATAAAACCCTTTTACTTTCACAGAACTGCCTCTCCTGCCTTCATTTGGGTCCTCACCACCTCTGCTGCCATCCGTTACACAAAATAATTAGGCTGTGATCGCAGTAAAACAAGCTGGGGTCTCAGCTGATATGACTAATTAAGGTGCTAGAGGATATTATTCAAACTATTTAAATAGTTGAAATTTTAGATGCAAAACTTATTTTCAGTTTAGCTTGCTTATTAAAAACTCTAAATTTGTGTATGACAAACTCTGTTCCTATTAAATCCCACCACAGTATTAAGTACAACATAATTCAACAGAGACATGCAGTCAGATTAGTTCCTCTGCTCCTTCTCTTCAAGCATCCCAGCATCTTTTGTTTTGTGTCAGAGTAATCAGCTTTATTTTGGACTTTCACGCTGCTGCAGAGCCTGGCATTATGAGTAGATGTGTCTTCACAAGGTCTAATCTTCTGAATTTATGTGGGTCAGTATCTCAAGTTGTGAAAGTGGTTTTGCAGCCAAGGTTAAAGATTATATTTTCTTTTCTAGGATTTTAGAGAGGCTCTACAGAAATGATTAAGGTTTGGAGGAAAAATGTTAAATTTTTCTATAAAGTGCTGGTTCAGAGGGCTGAAAGAACTAAGAATTACATCCATTATTTACAGCAGAATAACGGAGAATGTTAGGCAGACTGTTGCCTCTTTTATTTATTTGTTTATTGCTTTACCTACATGCATTTAAGCTGGTTCTTAGCCATTAACAGCTTTTTCCATAAGTTTCATTTTCCATGTTTTTATGTTGTTGTTTTTTTATCCCAGTCTACATGTTCCCTGTTTCACTCTTACAGCTGCCCCCATTGCACGGCTCAATTTCCAGATTCTTTTTGTAATTACCGTTTTATTTACAGCCTATTTGGTTTACATGCACGTTAATATTGTGCATGATTTTAAATAAACATGACAGAAGATAAGTGAAAACAATTAAATAAAAGAATGAAAACAATGTGAAAGATGAAATTTAACTGCATGATGTTAATATGGAATAATACAATATGGTGAGTAGATCTATGAAAGGTGACATCATTGAACTAGTAAAAATCAGGAATCTAAGTAAAAAAAAAAAATGCTTGTGGTAATTGTAAACCATACTAGCAAGTTGAGAAGACACAGCTGTACTTAGCTGCACATCTGGTTGCAGCATTATACCACCAGATGTGACCACTGTGCAAAGTTAATTGGCCCGGTTGGAACATGAACACTGACAAAACTTGCTCTTGTTGTTTTTCCAATAGTCAATTAAGTATTTTAAGTCATTGCATAAAAGCTGTTACATACATGCATGATAATCCTAAATAAGGTCATATCTCATTCAGGGCATTTTTATTTAATAAACAGACAAATTTCTTTAGTTGTAACGAATAATTATTTGCTAAATTTTCTTAATTTCTTTATTATGCATTATTTACAAATGCCACACTTTTCCCAGTTGGTGCCCCTAAAATTCTCTAGAACTAAAAGCTAATAGTACAAAACAAGGTACTATACAAACCCTTGCAACCTGAAGCTTTTTTCTGTCTTTTTGTGTGTGTGTGTGTGTGTGTCTTTTTAAGGCAGACAGTGACTCCTTTTATGAAATGTTTAGATGCATGGCACAAAGAAAAAAAATTGTGTTCCAGGACACAAATAATTTATGCCAGCTTCACAAATTTCCAAGAGACCATGTAGTTCTATCGTGATATGTAGGGCAACTGGCAGGTCGCCTTGACCTGATGTGCAGAAAACATTACATGAAAGTCATCTCCTTCCTGTAGCTTCCTGAATGTGAAGTGCTTATCACTTTGCTCTTACACTTTTTGGTGTTTTCCTGACTCTGGTTTTGTCAGGAAGAAGGGAGGAAAAATGCAAGTTAATAAGGAGGGGTTGTTTTGTAGCGGATGAACAAAAAATTGTTTTTATTTTCTTTATTACCTTTATGTATTTATTTATTTTTGTTTATGCATCTCTAGGAGGAGCAGGCTTTTTGTAAAAATGCTGACAGAGCATGAACAAATTAATTTTGCTTGGAATGTATCAGTTTCATTAATAGTTGATTTATAATGATGAGATTTTTGTCTAATATTGCAAAAATATTTGGTGGGATTTTACCCATTACGAGCACACTGAGGTCAACCCTAATTTGGATCTTCTAAGGTCTCGTTTCATTCATGTTCTCTTTGAGGATATAAGATGGCCTTAGGCCTACGTCTTTAATATGCTTTCTGACATTTAAGTGTTACTTTATGCTTTGCTGTCCACAGCGTTTTTTGTTAACTAATTTTCTTATGGGAATTCTCATTGTGGATTTGGATCTTAGCCTGCCTCTGATGGCTGTTTTTCGTGCTGTTAGTTGCACTGATTGCCACTCAGACCATGATCTCAAACCTTTATGTTTGGGATTTTGGACTTCCACCTGGTCTTTCGTGTTTCCTACATATGACTCATCTTTTACTTGGAGAAACGTTCTTACAGTTTGATGAAGCCTTTATTAGAATCTGTTGGTTATTTACTGTATAGCCTTTAAGGTATGCTGTAGGTAAAAAAAGTTACAGTAACGGAGCATATGGTAAAACTTCCTGCTTAGTATTCCTCCCAAGCATGCTGTGGGCTGTTCAGCACATTTCCAGCAGTCCAGTGCTTCCAACATTTTTAAATGGAAATGTGCAGCGCTGGATAAATTAAATCAGTACTGTTGTGAGGGGTCATCACACTTTAATTTACATATCACTATACTTGACTAACTCGTTAAGTTTTAACATAAATACATCATAATGAAAGATGTTTAAACTCATAAAATAGAAAATGATTGCAGTTATAATAATGGTTTAAACACACATCGCTGTACAAGGAAAATGGATACACATCCACAGGATCTTTTCAGTAAACCATCCTAACAGATTTAATCAGAATTGGGGCCCTTGTGATGTTGTAACTATGGCAACATTTTTCCTACCTCTTGCTGCTGCTTTAACCACCTGACACCTGTCTAAAGCATGTCATGGAAAGTTTATATCTGGTTTTGACTTTGTTCGTCTTGATTTGACAGTGAATGCAGCTGAAATCAGAATGACAGAAAAGCAGCAAACATAAACATGCTTCTCAAGAAAAAGCTTTTTTTTCCCCCTCTCTCTGTTGACTGAAATATAATCAGTAGTGACTAAATATTAGAGTTCTCATTCATAGCACTCATTTTGATGTCACACTGTGGGAAGATGTGAACTGTATCAGTGCAAACACCAATGAGAACAGATGTGCATGATGTAAAGTACTTTAATTCAGTGAAGATATCTTTGCATATTTAAAAGCTGTTTTACTAGTGTTTTAAATTGCACTATATATTAACAGGTCTGGGGAGACATGAATGTGTGCTGATGGTTTCTATTTATTTACTGAGGTCGACTAATACAGTGTAACCACGGTACTTTGTTACACAAATGAGGCCTTCTCTAGGAAGTAAAATCTAGAGCTGGAAATTCATTCTGTAAATTAAAGCGGCAGAAGAGTTGCCGTCAAATGCTGATACGTCACTACCGGTAAGTGCAAAACGTTAGTGCTCCATTTGGGTCAACACTTACCCACGAGTGTGCACTACAGAGGGTAGTGCTTAGTGCGCACTACGCACTACCTTTAAGTGCACTCACGTAAGTGCACGGTTTGAGACACAGTCCTGGACTCTGGGGCTCGTTTGTGCATCTGTGGAGACAAAATCTCAAACAAGAATCCACACCAGGTCTGCTTGGGTTACCTCGGGCTGGAACATGCCCTGTTGGAAGTCCAAGCCCCTTGTTTATGCAGGCACTGTGCCTGTTTTACCATGAACAGTCTCCAACAATGGCTGGCTGACTAGCTTGTTGGGCAAAGAACCTTACTTGTCCGCGGTCATGCTGCCACTCAGAGGTAATGACGAGCATGACACAGATGTGGAGCATAATCTGCATGCCTTAACCCGCTGGGGTTTACAGCTTGATATGGCATCAGCGGCTCCACCTGACTATGTGGAAAAGGAAACCTCTGAGCTCTTCATATAAAATGAAGATGTGGATGACAAAAATCTTCTGCTCAGGTTGCAAAGCTTTGTTCTGCACTGTGGGGAGAGCAGGAGAGCATGCCAGCTTCTCTCATTCAAAGCATGGACATGCAGGCATGGTGCAAACACGCAGCATCCAGGCTGAACATCCCCTGGCTTGGCATCATAACGGGGACCATCCGGTCAGGTTATGAGGGGAAGAATTTGCTACGAAGGCAGCAAAACAACTACTCCCTGTTTTCCCAGAGCTGCTGAGAAAAGTTTCTGACTCATGAAAAGACCAACCCTTCAGTGGCAAGAGTCTGGTTTAGGGGACTTCCTCCCTGGACTTTGAGAACATGGAGAAACACAACATGTTCTGCATGCCACCAATGGAAATGCTTGTTGTAGCCCCCTTGCATCCACAGCTATTAATGTTGTCCACGAGCTCCACACTGCTAAACAAAGCTGATTGTTTTCAATGTTCTATGACTGAAAGTGCCAACAAGGTGTAGTGCATCTTTAGGTGTCAGGTTGATGAATGTCACCTCCATGCTCTTGGCTATACAAGGACATGGCGATAAAGCCTGAGCCAGCTATGTGGGAAGAGATTACCGTGATCACAGGCATTTGTAAATTTATCGAAATAATGGTGTTGCAGGAATGAGCCAGATGGCTCTACGTGACAAACCTATTGCAGAATGTGAACATCCTGGAATGCCAATAATTTTGGTACTGCACAGCTTTGCCACCCCAGAAAACAGAGCCTCCTCCCCTGCAGAGCCCACAGCAGACCTTTATTTCAGTTTCCATGTGGCCTCTTCCACAACTAAAGATCTAAAAACTGCAAAATCCACAGCCCACCCCTATCACTCCATAGAGCCAGGAGGTCAGGTCATCCCAGAAAAGCCCTGCCAGGCCAAGCTGCGTAGGTCAGCAGGCCAGGAAGAAGAAAAGGGCAGCCTGACAGTCCCTGCTCTTCTACTGGTGAGACAGCTCCATCTTTGGAGGGGTCTCCATGCTGCTGCGTGTTGGCCTTCGCCCTTCACCTTTGTAAATTTTTCATATACTGGACTTCTCTGCCTCCAGTGTGGCCCACTGCTAAGCAGTGGGTGCTCAGGGGATCAGAGGTGCTTATCATGAATGGTGCTGCGTCATAGCGCAGGCTGCTTAAAGGTAGGTTGATGTAAGTATCATGACCACAAGTCAGTCAATTGCCATATTGAGGTAAGTGCTTCTAAGGAATATGCAGAGGGGGTATATCGCATAGTGAGACCTCTCACTCATACTACTCTGAGAAGCTGGCATTACGCAAGTAACCTGAAGTTACCATTAAGTGGTTTTTACATCAAGAAGCAGAACACTCTCATCTGAACATTTACCTGCAAATTTATAGGGGGTACTGAACTATTTATCTGACTCAGAAGCTGTTCAATATGTTTAAATTTTAGAATTTAGACATCCAAATTAAGTGTAGTGCCCTATAATATGGAAATTGAGTGTTTTTTTCTAAATATAACAATCAGATAATTAACTAAAGATCTAACAAGCTACCTTGCGACTTCCAAGTTAATAAAGCATATTATTTACTAACACAGAATGTTATAGCCTTACAGAATTCATTTTTAAATGTCACTGTTAACAGTTTTAAAGCTTTTGGTGCATCATTTTACATTACTACAACAGCACTCATCACGACTCATTATCGCCGTGTCTGGATATTTATCACTAACAGCAACCTTATCGTGTCCCTTTATCAGCCTGAGACTCAAATCTCTTTAATTTTTTTCATACAAATCAATCTTTCTCCATCTGAATAATTCACCTCCTCTCTTTTGAGTGCCCATGTCTGTCTCTAAGAAGAGAGCAACTTGGCACTTTGGCTGGAGTGTTGTTCTCTCAGTACAATGGGGATCTGTGAGGAAAAGGTGCTGTCTTAGCACTTTTCAGTCTAGTGGGTCATATTGAACTTCAGGCACACGTAGGGAAGGAATTGAGGTACGGTTTGTTTGATAATTCTCACTGTCTATGCAGTATTTAGTCTTTTAATATATCTGTCACTTTCTTTATACTCCCGTTAAATCTCTAGAGTAATTTAGGCCACTAAATTTGAATATAATACATTACAGGAGAAGAATTGGCCAGCATCTCCAGTGGCATAACTAACAGCAGTAAAACTCAGTTTAATTACAGTTTAATTCAGAATCATCTAAACATGAATAAATCAAACTGTGGTGGCCACTCACACATTGAAGAGATTGAGGCCGATGCGGTAAAGGCGTTTTCGCATGACATCAGTGGAGAGTGTAGGTGATTTGCAGCTAGCAGGGTTCTCACAGTGGTAGCGTGGCAGGCTGAGGATCATGGCCTGCAGCGCCTCCTTGGACGAGGCTTCAGAGGTTGAGCGCGCCTCTGTAGAAGTGCTGCTGCTGCTCATTTGCTCAGAGCTGTTATCTGCTGTCTCTGAGCCACATCTTTTAACATCAAGAGGCTCCACCACAGGAGAGCTCCTCAAAGGTACGGGTTCCTGTGGTGGAAGGGTATGAAGGGGTTCTGATGGTGGAGGTGGTGGAGGTGCTACCACCACTTCCTCTAGGCTTTGAGGAGTGGCCATCTTATCCAAAGGAGTCAGGAGAGGTTGTTCATCCTCCTCTAGGGTCTCCTCAGTTGGAGGTGGGGCAGGGAATTCTAAATCCTGCTCGCTCTCTTCTGTCTCTGATTCTGGGGGTGGTGGGGGTTCCTGGGGTGGTGGTGGGGGATGCATGGGTTCAGTTGGAGCCTCTGGAAAGTAAACAGGGGGTTCTTGTGAGAATCCAGATGGGACAGCAGCTGGTGTGGAAGCTGTTGTTGTAGAAGTAGTTGTGATAGTCGGGGAAGCGCCATCTTGTTGGATGCAGCTGCCAAGAGTGACGGAAGTTGATGATTCCATGACTGATGATGAAACTCTAAAGTTCTGGCTGTCAATCTGTACTGTCACATCTCGAAATGCCATCATCAGCTTACTTGCGCTTCTTGACAGGTCACTTGGGTCCACTGTACCTTGCTGAATTGCAGACTCTCCCACACTTTCTCCTTCTCCAGCTCTTCCTGCTGCTGCAGCCGCTGCATTAAAGGAGTCGGTACTGAACTGATAGGTGCCGCCTTCTTGCAGTGAACACATGGTCTTCAAGCTCCAGTTGCTGAGTGCATCATCGATGGACTTTGCAAGTGACTGAACCTGTTCAGTGAATGAGTCTTCGAGGTCGGTCAAGGTGCCACCAACTGTGGCAGGCAGAGATGGTGAGCGCACCAGTGGGATGCCTGCCAAGTTACAGCCTTCTGCCAGAGCCCGTTCAGCAGAGAAACCCTCTGTGTTTTGCACACGGACCTTGCGCAGGGAGATGCGTCGAGGTAGACGACTCTCCAGCAGTGAATTGCGGATCTTCTCGAAGTTTTTGCTGAGCTGGTACTGGCGGAAGGCAGTCTGGATCTTGCAGGCGGCACGACGGGAGATGAGGTGGCCCCCGTATTTGTGCTCTAACATTTCGATCTGAGAAAGATGAGACAAAAAGATAAAGATAGGACACATTAAATTGGTGGATAGTCAGTTGTGTCTTAGATCTTACAAGAGGGATTTCACAGTCTATAAAGGCAAAATGCTATAATAGATAAAGCTTGTCCTCACTTATGCAAAATAAATAAGGGCAACATAAAAAAAACGGATTTATGGTGGAAAAAGAGGGTAAAATTGTAACAATGGGTTGTAAAAATACAATTTTGAAAGGATCAAAATTATTCAGGTAAAGTACTTCAAATTTATATATGATTTACTGAGATGGTTTAATTTAATTTTGTAAGCAGCCCTAGTGCTATAAACAATGAAATTCTTGTGCAAAGCTAGAGCCCACAGTTTAAATGTGAGAACACAGTAAAAGCTGACTCATGGCATTTGGACAAACCATTAATTTCCCCTACAAATACAGCTCATAATCTGTGGGAATTCCATAGAGAAGTTCTCCACATAACTTTAAATTGTCTGCAGCTGAACAAGCCATTAATCTTGCCTGTGAAAAATTGCTCAAATGCTGTGGGAAATGGATGGAGATGTAATATAGCCATCTCATCTGGCAGAGTCTCATATACTAGATAAAACCCTTTTTGAGTTTCCCAGAACAATGAGGGTGTGGATATCTTCGGAAGTGCCTGAAAAAAGCCCTTATCTTCTCAAGTTACTCTGATATCCTTTTTGATTCAGACTTAATCAATGAATTTAATTCTGTTCCTTTTCTAACTTTATCAAGGGCACAAGAGTTGAGGATATTTCATCTTTGAAAGAATGAAAACATGAACAAAAAAAAGCTATATTTCAAGAGTCCCGCATGGAAATCTTTCTAATGCAATTTAATCCAATTCTCTGGACTAGGGGTCCTTGCCTTTCTCTTCTGTTTTCTTAAAGATATGAGTTAGATTCTTGTTTTAGCATGATTTGTGAGGATTAATTTGATCCACATAAAATATCCCTCCTGTCAATTTAAATGCTATCGAATGACCAAGGATGATCTTGTTGTGACTTTCAGCTGCTAATCTTCTGTCACTTTAGTCGTGGACAAAGTCACCAAGCACCTCATGCAGAGGTAATGACTGGAGGGTTTGCAATTTGTGGTAAGTGGCTAGCTCAACAACACGCAGTCTGACGTTGTCATTGGAGGAATGAAATCGCCCACAAAGCTCTATAGAAAAGTGGAATGACACTGAAAATCCATCTTATCTACTCCATTTACATTCCTCTGCAGAGACTGTGAGCAAAGTTAAACGTACTGAGAATATTAAGGACGTTTCTGAACAGGATACTGGTTTACGGCTCTACTGTATCTGCTGAGGGTTCCTTTTTCTGCTCTTGCAGATTGGTCGGATTCAGGCTAAATATTCATCACTTTTAAATTTAGATTGTTTGGTCCTGTGTGCACTCTTATCACCATAACTATGCTTTAACACAGACTTTATGTAGTCATTTAAGACATGCATCATGGTAGTGTTGTTGACTTTATTATTTATAGAGGTGTCCTTCACCAAACCAAGCTCTACTAAGTCCACTGCAGAGGTGCCCTTGAAAGCAAGTATCAGCCATCATCATGGCAGCCTTTGATTAAATGTAGCATACAGGCTTGTTTGTTTAGTATTCCCTATGAGCTGGGTGGGGGAAGATGAATAAAGTATTTGGGTCACATTGCTTTCTTTATTAGAGTTTGGATCTGATACACTTTGCCATTCAGATGGAATTACAGCCACCAGCATGAGCGGGGCATTATAGAGGGAGAGAAACAGAGTTTGGAAAGTAGACAGGATTTGATGGAAAGCTTATAAGGATTGTGCTGAAACAGATGGGCTGGTGTACCCATTGAGTTTTTTTTAATAAACATCTAAAAGGCGTCCAAATAGTAAAAAATATAGGTGTCTAGGCTAAAATTGGGTTTAAAAGCAAAAATTTTGTAGATGCGCAAGCCAATTTTGATATTGATTACATATTCAAACTTAGCTCAGATTTAGCGAGAACTAATATAAAAAGACTTTAATCTACTGGGTAACAAACCTTACTAGCACTTCTAACATTATGTGGCACATCAGTGTACTGTCATATTCCTAATTTAGAGGAAAAATTCTGTATGTGGAAGCTTTGGTCCATAAATCACTTCTAAACTATTGCCATTTTTACATTCATGTATTTTAATGCCCCCTTTTACAAAGCCCCAGAAGCATCTCATTTACAGTAGACAGTATTTATATATTTATCACATTTTGTATGAATCTGTTAAAATTTAACTTTTTTTTCATTTTTTTTAAACTACATTTCATTTGCCAGTGAAATATTAGTTAGAAAATATCTCCATTTAAACCGGTGTTGTCCCCGAAAACCCATAGTGTTTGTGTTTTTTTTACACTTTAACTACCTTATAGCTACATGTCCAGCAACCGAAAAGTGGGTAAAAAAAAATCTTAAGCAGGTTATACAACATGTCTGGAGAGTTAGAAGATCTGTGTGTATTGTGTTACCCTGTAAGACACTTTTATTCTTTGCGTTTTTGGCCTATTTGACTTGTAAAAACAGCATTACAACTGTCAAGGAACTCACTCTGATTGGCTGATAGGTGAATGACTGCATGGGAAGGCAAGCAGCAGTGGCGACAGAAAGCCAACGGCTAATTTTAATCTTTCACAATCAAGCTTTTCTTGTCATCTTTATTTCTCCAAAACAAGAAACACTTTAACAACTATGTGGCCATGATGACTGAATTAAGAAAAACTGATGATCCAGATTCAAGTGAGACGACATGTTTTATTACATAAAACTATAAAGCACATGCTGCATGTATACTTCTTTTTTAATGAAGCTTTACTGTCTTCTGCTGTCTCTGACTGCACATACAGTACTATGTAGGTTGTTGTAAGAGATAACCAGACTGCAGATCCACCAATTTTCAAACAAATCAGTTGTTAGGTCAGTTGGTTTCATTTGTTTGTTTGAGCTATTTTTGCAACCAGTTATATAAGGGGAGTTCTGGTATGTTGACCTTTTTTATGGGCGTGATTGCTCCTTTATTTTGTTAACTGCTTTGGGTTACTTTTTTAAAACTTTAAATCTGTGCCTGACTGTCCTTCACTGCTCGGTCCATCACACATATGCTACGATCTAAGCATAGCACAGCAAACAAACCTTCCACATACTATTTTCCTCACTCTAACCAAAGTGTATTGACATTGTATTTTAGTGACAATAGTAATATTGACAATAGCTAATTTGAGAAAGAAAAAATAGGCTATCCCCACAGTAACTGTAGCTAACAATACACGGTAAATTCGAGAAAGCTGTTATCAGTGGTCAAAACTAAAAATAAATGTGTGATAATGTTTTAAGGATCAGATTATACTACACATCATCTTTTATGGATCATTGTATTGCAGGATATGCTGTTTTTCTTTTTATCCACCTCATTCTTTGACCAGAGGAGTTGAGTGACCAGGGCGCCACCAGCAGGCCACTAAATGAAATACATCATTTTATCAAATAAAATTACGTTTCTCTAAATTGGAGCATTGCTAGAAACATTTGTCATGATGCAACTACAACAGCCAGCATCACGCAACATTGGTCTATATGTATTCATACTAACAGTTTTCCATGATATATGTTCAGTCAATAAGTAGAAACCTGATCTTTAAATTCAATTTATTATAATCTGTCTTTACTCTTTTTGAGCCATTTTGATTTTTATTATTTCCTCTGGAAAACATGACTTTTGCTCTTTCATGCTCAACTTTGGTCAACAGCATCCTGTCTCGGTCTGCTCTTTAATGTCAAGTATGATTGCTTAAGGTGAACAGGGAGATTCAAGCAAAATAGCAGAGTTGTGCTCAAGAAAGATCCTTTTTAAGGGTATTTTTACATTAAATATCAGTTGCAAAATCCACCTAATCACATTTTACTTTTAAATTGATAACAGCAGCATTAATATCTCTGGAAACCTTCATGCCTGAAAGTGCCATACACCATGATGTTTATGATCATGGCATGAGAATAGTCACACACTGAGCATTTGTAATGCATGTAGAGAAAGGGCAAAGAAACAGAGATGGATGGAAAGAGCACAGAAACATAAAAAAAAACAAGGGTGTTAAAGAGAAGGTGACATGTCGAAAGAAGTGGTGAGACAGATGACAGCGCTGAGAATGCTGCTGAAAATCCACCCCATTAGCCCCTTGTCAGTTCTACCTCTGATCACTTCACTAAGCTCTGATGGAGAGAGAGATTGTTCCAGAGAGGCAATGGTTTAAGGGGAACGGCAATGGCACTGCTCTGTTCCACCACCGTCTCCAAATCGATTTTGACAGGCAGATCAGCGCCATGCTGACCTCAGGTTTCTCTCTGAATGAAGGATGAAAAGAGGCTGCACAATTTCGTGGAAAGTGTGCGAATGTGTGCAGAATATGTAGAAACTGAAAGACATTTGAGCATATGATTACATGCAGCATTTTACTTTAAAGTCTGGATGGGGAAAATGCTTTAGTATATGTAAATAACACAGGTTGTTAAATCTTCAGGGCAGGACTGTCTGTTAGTCTTAAAGGTTGCATTGCTTGTTCTGATCAGCTGCTTCAAAAGATTATCAGTATCCAGACTGGAACTCCTGTATATTACTCATGTTTGATATAGTAGGAGTTGGTTTATGAGTTCATGAGCAATTTGAAAAGTTATGGGTTTGTAAATATCTCATTTAGGCTAATGTTCTCCGAACCTTCACATGCATCATTCGGGGTTGAATTGATCTAAAACGGGACTGTGCGATTTGGTCCTACAAGCATCACAGTTCTGCAGCTTTTCAATGTTTCCCTGCTCCGAAACACCTCGCTGAGTCACTGTGCAGAACTTCATAGGCTGTTGGATCCATTTAATTGAGTCTTTTGGAGGTCTTTTAGAGGACGGAAACACTGAAGTAGCCCTAGTTTAAAACATCTATAGCATATCACTGAAGCAATGTACTGGGATGAAATTCGCTAAAAATAAATAAAAATAATTGATCCTCGAAGAGAAATTATAATATTTTAGTAGTGTTTAGTTTAGAATTGTTCTGTTTTTAATATAAATCCATGCTTAACAATAAAAATAATTAATTTAAGTAACTTTAATCTTAATTAGTCTTGTTCAGTTTCTTTAAGTCTGGCTCTGATGCTGCTGCCCCAGCTGATGGCAACAAAGCAGGTTGCCCTTTCTACAGCACAAAATATGTAACATTATTGAATGATCTCATCTTCTTTAAGACGTAGAGACTCTTGCATTGTATTTCTAGTCTATGTAGTCTGTTCTCCAGCTGTCCTCCAATGTATTTGTAGTTCTTCACCACCTCTACATCTTCTCCCAGAATGTAAACAGTGCTTTGCTTACTCCTGTTCCTCCTAAAATCCACATTCTTTTTTTTTTTCGTTCATGTTCAAGATAGGACGATTGATTCTGCACCATCCTCCCAAATGGATTAGCCAGTTCTCTCAACTCAGCTTCTTGTTCATCACTGATTTCTGCCGATGACCGAACTCAGAATTGTATTGGAAGACTGAGGTGTACAATGTACAGAGAAATGGTGAGAGTACAGTCCCTTGTGGTGCTCCAGTGCTGCAGACCACCATCTCAGACTCGCGACCTTTCAGTATCACAAACTGTGGTATTAGAAAATCCAGGTGGCTGTGGAGGTATTCACCTGGAATTTATAGAGTTTTTCATATAACAGAGTGTGGCCGAAGGGCTCCTTATTCCATGCCACTATATGACAATATGCTGTTGGAGCTGCGGTGCATTGTTGAATGAGTGAATTCAGGTGCAGCACACCTTAATCTCTCTTTGTCTGGCTTTCCCACGTTACAACAAAATCTGTGACCCTTCAGAATCTCTGACCACAGGGGGCAACAGTGTACATTTCTCTGCACGTGTGTCACAGATTCTGATGGGTCACAGATTTTCGTGTAACATGTGTTCTCCTTTGAGGCATTTTGACCCTAATCCACAGAGCTTATTCTAGCTCTGCGGAGCTCCCTGGTTTTAAGCTCGTTGGGTCTCTTTTCTATTGTATAATTATTTTGGTTTGTTAATAATACTTTGGTTGTTTTTGTTTTTGTAGTACTTAATACTTTGTTTTGTTTTCGCTATTGTTGGTTTTATGCATTGGCAATGTTGTGTTTTGCTGGAGAAACTGGTCTGTAGTCATGTAGGTGATTAGATTGTTTAGGTTTTCCACAGCAAAGGAACTTTCTCATGACTCAGACTAATGTTGAAAAGGTGCTGCAGAATCTATGGTGATAATATGGTTGATACATTACAGGGATATCATTCTCTTTGTATTTTATTAAAGGAATAATTAACTTTTTTCTTGTACTGTACCGTAACAAAACAGCCGTTTGGTAAATCTGTTTTTTAAAAACAGAAGTGAAAGCTCCATGAGATACATGTATTGCTACTTTTTTAAAATAGCATTTTGTTGGATAATAAATTTGAGGGTATTTTTTTTTTTTTTTTTAATCTTTTGTAATTTTTCACCATTGAAATTTTACCCTATTTTTAAGCTTAAACAACAGTAGCAACCACAAAGTCAAACAGTCCAAACATTCTGAGGAAAAGTTGTATTTACTTAGTCATCTAGTGATAGCAAGTTAGCAGAAACCCTGTTTAGATCTTAGTCATGTTTTGGCTCATCTAAGTTTAAAATCTACACTGACCTAATTTTACAGAACTGAAGCACATATTTGAAATAGAAAGGCTTTTTTTTTTTTCCAGACCTTATCTTTATCCTACCCTGAACTTAACCAAACACCTACAACTTTTTCTTTTCAATTCTTTATAAATAAAGTTGGCTTGGTTAAACCTAACTAAAATAAATAAATTGATATCCATAAAAAAAAAGAAAAGAAAAATTTTGGTGAACGTATATTTAGTCTGTTATTTTACAATAAAGATCATATTACTCCACACATTTTTTTTTACTTCCCTCTGCCCATCTTTACTTCTGAGAGACTCTGCGGTTCTAAGGTACGCTTTTAACTCCCAATGATGTGACTGACCTGTTGTCAATTATTTTTACATACTGTTTCTTTATAGTACCACATACACATAATAAAATAAATTAAATAAACAAAGTCCAGAAGTGGTTTGTCTCAAACTTGTAACAAGTGGTATCAAGAGGTTAAGATGACTAATATTTTTCATTAAATGGCTAAATGTTTCCTTTTCAGAGACAGGCCTTGAGATTTGTTAATAATTGCATTGTTGTCACATTTGAAAAAAGTGTCACAGGTGTTTTGGAACTGTGGTAGTAAAATAATCCCAATTTACCTTGTGACTAAAGGCTTTAAAGTAAATACAAAATAGGTAAATCTAAATAAAATGTATTTGTTAGCATTAATTAACAAAACATAAATTAATATAGTCTCAAATGTGATTCCCCAGACTAGGCCATGACGGCATTCCTAATCTGGTACCTTTAGAGGGTTTTCCTGCTTACAAGTTATTGGTGCACAAATCAAGGAAATAAGAAGCTTTTCAATCCACATAGTGACAACATCTTTTTTATTTTAATAGCAAATGTGGTCACTTAGAAAAAAACTTGCCCCTAGCTTATTGTTCAGATCCTTTAACTGTTTTGTATGGCTGCTGTGAGCAATTTTAAGATGAATATCTCACATCTTTCAGAAAACTGCCATAACTGTAGTAATTTGTTCAGGCAAGCAATCACTACAGCAAGTGGCAGTTTGGTCAATCCAAAGTTAAAATGTTGTGACCTGTCAGATGTAAGTGATCCCAACATACACAAGGGCATCTTTGTGATTTGTTGGTAGCTGTGAGTAAGTTGGAAGCTTGTTGTCAATGTTTTTCTGCCAGAAAAACCTCTATATACCCCCCCCCACACACACACACACACACACACACTTCAGCCATCATTATGCTATTTAATGTTTGCAAAGTGCATATTTAATGCGAGCTAGCTGATGCAAATCTCCATTCCAAACTGTTAAGAGAATTTGAAACCATATTTAAGCCTTTTCAACCAAACAGTTCCAGAACAGGTTCAGGGCTGGTCCAAGAGCCAGTTCAAAGTTGGTTCTTGCTGGGAAGTGGTTTGATTTTCCACAGCCTGAGAGCAAGAATAGAGCCATTGTATTACATCGCTATATATAAACCTCTCCCTAGTACATGTCTGAATCTCTCTGCATTCAGAATTTATTAAGATCACCACAGTGCAGGGACACAATTTGCAGAGAAAGTTTTTTTTCCCCATTTTTCTTAGCAAACGAATGTTTTTAAGTGCAGTTTTAAACTGTTCAGCAAACATTGAGCTCATATGTTTCCAATGCAGCTTTGACTTCACTTTAACTTCACATCCACGAGATTGTGTAGATTTTTTAATGCTCCCTTTTAAACTAGGAAGACTAAAATCTTCTATGGTTCTGAATTTTAAACACTGTGGTCACAACGGATCAGCTGTTCTGATTATTCTCCATGAATTTATACCTTCACATAGGATTAAAAAATATTTTGAAAAGAATAATATGGATGGTAAATAATTAAAGAAGAGACTGAAATCAGATAGTATCAGTGCTTTTCTGTAACCAACCTCACCACTTGTAAAAATGTTCTAAAGCTCGCATACAGTATGATGTTTCCCCCTTAAATGTGCAAAAGAAGACTGAGCTCTCAAGCTTGTGTTACTGTATAGCACAGAAACATTTGCATGATTATTGAGATGATTGTATAACAAAAAAAAGTGTAACTATCAGTCACTTAATTTAAAAGAAAACAAGGATGACAATGATGTTTGTCCACAGAAGATGAAGATTGTTTTAAGGATACATTTGTTAGATGAAAAAGTCATTTAAAGGCCTGTGTTGTATAAGATGTTAATTTTGATCCAGACAAGTCTGGAGTATAAAATAGAATTACTGCATATTGACAGATCTGGGTCAGAAAGTTACAGTATTCTCACAGTGGTCTCAAGAATTTCACCATTTGTAGTGCAAAACACCACCAGATCAGCAGCACTTTACTAGAATTTTACAATCTTTCATAATATTTTTTTAATATAAAATGATATTACTCCTCCTCCTTCCTGAGCCGCCACCTTCCCGTGGTGGAGGAGTTTGCGCGTACCGACGATCCTTGTGGCTATGTTGTCGGGGGCTTTATGCCCTGGTGGGGTCACCCATGGCAAACACGTGTCTAGGGGAGGAACAGGATGAAGCGTGGCTCAAAACATCCCTATGATGACGACAAACCTGACAGGCCCAAGGCCCCCCTCTGGAGCCAGGCCTGGAGGTGGGGCACAGAGGCGAGCGCTTGGTGGGCGGGCCTTTGCCAATGGGGCTCGGTCGGGCTCAGCCCGAAAGGGTGACATGAGTCCCCCCTCCGGTGGGCTCACCACCTGCAGAAAGGGCCATAGGGGTCGGGTGCAGTGTGAGCTGGGCAGCTGCCAGAAGTGGGGACTCTGGCAATCTGATCCTCGGCTGCAGAAGCTAGCTCCGGAGATGTGGAATGTCACCTCTCTGGCAGTGAAGGAGCCTGAGCTGGTGCACGAGGTTGAGCGGTTCTGGCTAGATTTAGTTGGACTCACCTCAACGCACGGCTTGGGCTCTGGAACCACTGCCCTTGAGAGGGGCTGGACCCTTTTCCATTCTGGAGTTGTTCCCGGTGAAATGCGCCGAGCTGGTGCGGGCATGTTCATTGCCCCCCCGTCTTGTGCCTGTACGTTGGGGTTTACCCCAGTGGACCAAAGGGTAGCCTCCCTCTGCCTTCAGGCGGGGGGACGGGTCCTGACTGTTGTTTGTGCTTATGCACCAAATGGCAGAGTACCCACCCTTTTTGAGTCCTTGGAGGGGGTGCTGGAGAGCACTCCTTCCGGGGACTCCCTTGTTTTGCTGGGGGACTTCAATGCCCGCGTGGGCAATGATAGCGAGACCTGGAGGGGCATGATTGGGAGGAATGGTCCCACTGATCCAAGTGGTGTTTAGTTGTTGGACTTCTGTGCTAGTTATGGATTGTCCATAACAAACACTTTGTTCAGGCGTAAGAGTGACCACCATAAAGGTTTGGATTTAATCTTTTTCAAATTTAGTATGTATTCCTGCAAAGTAAACATAAAGTAGAAAGCCAACACTAGTTTTCAAAGCTGTCATTAAAATATAACAAATCCATTGATGTGTATTAAAATACAATCTAGTGTATACTTTTCAATTACAATTATAAAAATAATCAATGCTATTTGTTATGTATTTTTCTCAATCCTGAATCTCCAAGAGCAAAACTTAAAATTTCAATGTATTAGTCATGACTGAGAATGATCTGTTTATTTATTTTCTAGAGATGTGAAATTAACATGACTTTTAATCATGAAATGCAGATCAGTGCTGCTATAAATCATCTCAAAGCTTCTAGCAGTACCGTTCAAAGCTGAAATTTAACAACATTGCTTGTTTTGTCCTATACGTTTTTGTGTGCACTTGGTAGAGATGACCACACAGATTTATTAATGGTTTTATTGAAAAATTAACACAGTGAAAATGTTTATCTGTTTGCAGAGGAGAACTGGCCATCCTGCCTGTGTAAAAAAGAACTTAAATTAATGTTTTTATATTCTAAGTGTGTAAAATTTTAAGCTCAAGAAATTACTTGTTGTCTTCTTGGCAGGGTAGGAGAGGTAAAAGAAATTTCCTGCTTAAGAGCTTTTGGAGCAAACCATGTTAACAAGGAGGGGTGGGAAGAAGTGTACATGAATTAAATGTGTATTTGAAGAATGCTGCAAAATCGTTAATTGAATTATGTATAGGTATGTTTATATATGTAAATATTTATTCATGATGTTTGCTTTACAGGTTATATTAAGTAGACATTTTTGTGGAAACTTTTGAGCTTGTATAATCTAGTCCCACCTCAACAGGTTATTCCAGCTAATTGCCTGCAGCAGGAGGGTATAAAAGCCTTTAGTTGCTCTTTGGAAAGTGATGACGGTTGTGGTGAAGACATTTAATAAACTCTGCCAAACTCTGCCAAAACTCTGGCTTTAATGGACACAAGTCTCACGCCTCTTCTTAAAATTTGTTGGGATCAGCGGCCAAATTGACAGAACTATAATAGAAGAGAAGTTCTGAGCCCTAAACTAGTATTGCTTAATAATTTGCACAAACCTACAAATCATAAATGGAATGGAAAATCAGACTGATGACAGCATCAACTGTTCAAGAAGAGCAACAAATAAAAACTTTTTCTGTATACTTCGTAATTAATCTTTCAGGAAAAAAAATGCACATTACTTTGAACACGCAGGACTCCTGTCAAGAAAAAGGTTTGTGCTACGCCCTTGGTAGTTTATCATTGATGTCCAAAGTTTTGCAGAGATAAGCAAGTTTATTAGCTGACACATGGAAACACACATTTCTGTTTGCTGCAGAAATGTAAAATATTACATTTGGATGATGCAGGAAAACCATACAAGCTACACAACCATAAGACTCCTTATAGAAGGATGACCTAACCTAGGCCTTTGGTATCAAATATCTCTGATTCCCTGATTGCTGTAGTGTAAACAAGGGGTTCAGGGCCAGAATCCTGCAAAAGCTCTTCTATCCTGTTAGAGGTCTTGCAGTGGTGTGTTCCTAAGGCTTTGGCAGAAAGCTTAAATCAATTTAGATTATCTGAAAAAGCAGACTGCATGACAGCTAAATTCTGGTTCATTTGAACGCTGCTGAAACACGCCTTTAACTGAGTATTGAGGCTTTATATACATATTATACAAGTATACCTGCACATGCATACTGTGGAGGTTTGACAGTTGGAACTTAATAAAGTCCACATTTTCATTTAGTAAATATATGTAACTGTTTTTAAAGTTCAGTTGAGTGCACTTCAACTTTACCACTTACAGATATTCATAATTCACTAACATAAATACATAATTAATGTTTTGTACAACATTTACCCTACAGAGTAATATATTTATGTAAAGATTCATTAGCATTTAATAATTTGTTAAATTCGTACGTTTTAAATGTATTCAGTTTAAAAAGGAAACATGACATTTCTGGAGGCTGAATGCTCTTAATGTGAGTTAAATAATCCAACATCACGTTGTTCTCCAGCAATCAAGGTATCACCTGCAGATCCAATTACTCTGACATTGATCTGGAGATCCATCAGACCCCTGCATCCCCAACTGAACAGACAGGAGATCAATTCAGCTGATCGCTTATCTCAAGCCTTGTTGACAGGAAGATAGTAGAAAATGGGGACTCTCAGATGTGAGAGGGAGACACAGATTGGGAGCTTAGGTTAAAAGAAGCTTGAGCCTTGATTAGGGAAGTGATGAGGGTGGAAATCAAGTCAAAACTGAGTGAAAGTGCATCTTAGTGGGTGAGGTTTAACAAACCCTTCCATTAAAATACAACTATGTCAGTGCCAAGTCACTTGGAAGTTTGATTTTTGTAACAATCAACCATGAGTGTTTTCCTATTTCATTCAAACTTGGGTACCTATGGAATTGACTGGAAAACACTCATTGTGTCACCCCTGTGTTTTGTCCTCTAAAGCGGAGAGACAATAAGAACTACAATTTTTGCTGATTACTCCGGAATTTTAAGTGTTGCTAAGCTGAGAATCAACAGTGAAGAACCACTGTGGGCCCCTGGGCAAGGCCCTTAACCCCCTTAACTGCTCTGCGGGTGCCAACATATGGCAGGCCACTGCACTTTAGTAAATCTACAAGAAATGGGTAAAATGCAGAACCAAATTTTCAAAATTGGTAAAGTAAACATTATTTTTTTTAAAAATAAAAATAAAACACAGTTGCTGCTATTAAAATTGTTCAACAACATGGAAATCACATAAAACCATTTACCCAATCAAAGCTGATTTTTATTAAAGTCTATATGAATGAGATATTGACAGTGTAGAACTGACTTATTGGCTGATGGGGATAAGATATAAAAACATAAATATAGACCATTCTGTATCACCAGCTACTTGCAAAAGTCTGTTGTAACATGACGTACGACCTACACTTTGTTTTGCTATAAGTGCAAACCTCCTTTGACAGAACAATGATGGGTTCAGCAGGTTTGGTTATTCCCTCAGCTGCGAATCTACCGCACAAGCTGTATTAGTTTAGAGCTGGGTTTTGATGAAGAAAAAAATGACTTCATGTTAACGTCCATCTTTGACATTAAATACCTAACATACACATGACTATATTTAACGATTAAATTGTCAATAAATGTTATCTCAATCCAATTTTACCCTCTGTGATGTCATCAGGACTGTAACTAGTAAAAGTATTTTTCCAGTAGATTTAATCCGAAATATGAGAACCATCCTTGGAATTCTGAAAAATATTACTTAAAGAGAGTTGTGTTTTGAAGGCTATTTCATTATTTAGTCTTAGTCTATGTTTAAGCCTTTATAGAAAACTTTTAATTTCATTTTTGAGCTCCATGTATTGGGCCCAAGCTCTGCTTCCTTACCTGCTCGAAGATCCTGAAGAATCATTTTTAGATGGATGACAAGTGAAATGGATGGTGAATGTTTGATGGCTTTTGAAATGGAGATGATTGCATCATGGAGATGATTCCTGAGCCCCTGATGAAAAGTGTGAAAAGAAGACAAGACTTGTGAACATGGAAATGTATGAACAGACACATTCATTTTTCAGACATATCAGCCTAAGTTTCACTCTCTGTTATTCTGGATGAGTCTAAATAACAGTTGCATGATTTAATTCCCTATAGAAAGATGGGCCTTTCATCATCAGATGAATAATATTTCTCTAAAAAAAAAAGACAGATCAAAAGGCTTGTGATTAAAGTAAATACAGATGCAGCTTTTGTTTACATCATCTTTATATAATATCCTCCATGCCGAAGTAACCAGGTGCCTTATTTGGTTCTAAATTACAAAATATGTTCAGGTTACCAAATCAAATTTGGTTAACAACCATACCAAGTAATGATGTTGATGAATTGATGAAATGATAATGATGGTTTATAAAGAGGGAAAAAAGTAATCAATTACAGTTTTGATAGTCAACAGGGACTAATAAGGATTAAATTGACAAACAAACAAAAAATACAAAATCTCAGACGCCAGCTTTGCTTGCAACCCAAAAGTCTTCCTCTTCAGACAAAAATGAACACAAACATGTCAGCCAACTTACAATAAACACAAACCAAGTCACTGTAAAACACCAACCCAAATCCCCCAGCAAAACCCTACCTGCTTATTTTTGAGGTCAAGCGAGAGTTCATAGTCAGAGGTGGTGGAGTGTGAGCCGGCCCCATTGCGCTGCACCCTCAAAGGCGAGGCTGTGTGGTGCAGGCTTGCTCTCCTCCCTGCACCACCTCCTTTTGCTCCATCCCCTTCATCTTCCACCTCTTCCTCCTGTGCTGCCTCTCCCTTGTAGAAGTCACCCTGCGCCTCTTCTCCGTCTTGCTTTGCCTTTGCCTCCACAACTTCTTCTAACTCTTGAATCTCTTTCTCCACCATCATCTGCTCCTCTCTGCAAGGCGAGGGTGCTTTAGGGGCATCTTGTGGCACTGCCTCCATCATGGGCTCGTCTTTGGGCTGAGGTTCAGGGTCAGGTGTGAGCTGGGGCTCCGGTTCTGGCTGGGGTTTGAATTCATGCTGGGGATAAGTGTGTAGTTGTGGCTCAGACTGGGGCTCGGGTTCAGGCTGTGGCTGCGGTGGCGGAGTCTGTAGTTGAGTCTCTTGCTGCTGCTGTCGGGGCTCTGGTTCTGGTTCTGGTTCTGGTTGTAGCTGTGACTGGGCCTCACTCTGCGGCTCCCCCTCACCTCCCTTCCCTTC
>JBAMHW010000026.1:19551904-19581708 GCA_037177495.1 Rhadinocentrus ornatus | reverse complement strand
TGTATGAGTGTCGTGAGGGTGTTGTGAAGGCCGTGGCTCCAGTCCAATCTTTCGCCACCCCTACGGGGTACAATAGCTACTGGGACCTGGTGGAAAGAAACTAGTCTGTATTACCACAGACAATGCCCCACCCCAAAATCTCTCTTTTTCATTCCCTAATTGTTTTAGATATTCGAGTTCTCAATTTCAGGATTATCATTTTTCCCTTAATCGAGCAGCCCTACTACTTCAGTACAAGCTTCTGGCACAAAGAAAATAGTGGATGACGATAATAATGATAATAATGTGGATAACAGTCAATAAGCCAAAAACATGTTTTGTTTAGCATTCATCAATGTGTTCATTAGAAATAAGAATCAAAGCTGCCAGGTAGTTCAGATAGAGGAGGAAAAGCTGAGGCAGGTGAATTTTAGTGCTCAGAGTTGTGACCTGGTCTACATACTTAATTAAAATTGAATACAAGCCATATTAGGGCAATAGGGCAGACTAAGAGATGCATATTTTTATATTAAATGAGAATAATATTTATGTAAAGATTAACATTTCCTCACACAAATTACATGTAATTGCTATTAGTGTAAAGTGATTGCTTTCAGATTTTCCTTTTAAAAAATTATCTCTGTAATATGGATGTGGTTCTTTGTAGCCATAGTTTATCATTTTTTTCCTTGAAGGTTTCACTTTGGTGATTAATTCAAGTTGTGGCTTTCTTATACTGTTTGTTAAGGTACATTTCAGTTGTTGAAAGTGATATGATACTGCAAATAAACATTGATCATAAGTACTAGTTTCATCAGCTTTAAAAGTGTCCCTATGCCTGTTTTCTTTTTTTAAATTTGTTTATAATTTTGGTCTATGGTATTAATGTTTTATTGTTCTATTTTATTTAATCTTATTTCATTTCTATTTTATTCTACAGCACTTTGTTCAGCCACGTTGTTGTTTTTAAAGTGCTTTATAAATAAAGATGGTGTGGTATAGTATGCAACAAAACACCAGGAACCTACGTGGACCACTTTTATGTTCCTGACATACCAATGTAAAAAATCAAACATATGTCTTTTTATTGAAACATTGTAAGCTGATGTGGTGAATGTTTTGTTTTTCAGAACCATTAGGGAAGTCTGCCATAGAAATTGCTTGGAAAAAAAAATCATATCATTGGTAGGTTATTGGATAAAGTTGGTGCTATCTAAAAATCTGAGCTACAAAGATCAAAAACTGCCAGTATAGTTTGTAAAAAGGTCCTTACTGGTTATTTTAAACACAGATGCAGAGCTTGGAGCTTGGCAAGATGGGTTAGCATGTTGACAATTTAAGTTAATACCCATGCACTGTGAGGACAACATGTTAAGTAGCAGCAGATTTTCCAAAAATATCTTTTGAGTTTGTGGCAGGTTTACACAATCTAGCTGACGGTGATTGCGATAACAGCTGAGTGTGTTATTACCTAGATTAAGATAAGATGTTTTTCCTCCTGTTGGATTTAGTGATAAAACTGATGTTTCTTGGCATAGGATCAGGGCATTTCACAATCTATTGGCACACAGTAAAATTATGAAGATACTTCTTATGGAAGGATATGAAGATTTGCAGTGACAACAACCTTTGACAATGTGGAAATCAGATCTGACAATCGGAAAAAAAACAGAAGATATGCAACCTTGCTTGTGTATATTGTGTATAAAAAAGTCTGATGAGTGTGCAGCAAAACCCCGTATGGACTCTCTTTCTGCACAAAAAGCCCACTTTTCAATACACTCGGTAGCGCATTAGCTGGTGGAGAAAGTATCTTTAGTTAGCATAGCTTCATCTGCTACTTCTGAGGAAGAGCTTGTACGAGTAATGAATGATGGAGAAAAAAAAAGGAAATCTGCTGCTTTGACACTCAGTTTGCAGGTAAACTTCTTTGTGGGCAAAAAATAGACCTGCCTGGATTAAACAAGACTTGTTTTAGGAGGAGAGTGCAATGGAGCCTACCATCTCTACTTACACTGTTACCTGATTGCATTTTTATGCATTTTAATGCACTCAAGTTATCTTACACAGCTTCAATGACACCTTCACTTTCCCGTCTAAGTCTGTCACTTATCCTCATCCCACTCATTCTTTTTGTTAAGCATTCTCTCCTCCTCTCTTTCCGGTCACACAGAGACACATGTACAGATTTTCTGCCGCTCTGTCCTCCACCAGGTAAGGAGATTGAGCAGTTTCAGGTGTCAACGTGACTGACGATGCGGAGACAAGTCCTGGACGCTGCCCGTCTCTCATTTTTCCATACGCCAGTAGAAGATGGATGAGCGTGGTGGTCGCCACGGTTTTCACCCAGAATATAACTACAAAATCCTCTGTTGCTGCTGTCCTTTTTGTCGTGATTGCTAATAAGTCTGCAGGGTAGTTTGACAGTTTATTTATTTTTGACTGGCGACTTGGTGCCATTATCTGCAACAATTAACTGAAGCTGGTGGCTTTCAAGCAGAAATGCATAGCGCTTTCCTGCACTAACACAAATCTTTGTGTACGGATTTAACAGTTTGTCCTGAGACAATCCACAAGACATTGCATAACTTGTTTTTTTTTTGTGTTAATTAGAAAAAATATCAGATGAAGTTGCGATGATGACTTAGAGCTGCTGAGCTATTTATTGCACCCATAGCAAAATCTGATTTTCAGCAATTAGTATGAGGTGGTTGAGGCGAGGATATTTAAATTTTTAGATACAGATCAGCATTTTACTCCCAACATTTTAAGTCTATCTTAGGCATTTACGGGAAAATCTTTTTGTTGTTGCTATCTGTAAAAAAACAATTGTTTGATCTTCAAGAAAGTTTTATATTTTATCATCTCATATTTTTATTTCCAATTTTAATCTGGATAGTGACGACAAAGTAAGAAGAAATGTTGCATAGCAGATGCATAATTGTAGATATATTGACAGAAACTCCCTCTACCACTGTATCATGTTAGTGGAAATGTTCAAAATACTGTAATGCTGCCAACAAAGACTCAAATAAGACAAAATAATGAACCAAAAGAAATGTCTCTCATAACAAAAGTTCTGTTGGATTTGTGACCCTCATAGCTTCTGTCTAAAAATCCTCTTGAGTAACTGAAAAGCTGCTTTGCTCCATTTTCGAGCTCCAGCAAGGAAACATCAAGGAGATGCATTTAGAAGACGCAGCATTCTTTTTACTGACATCCATTATTTCTGGTGTTGAGTGAAAGGGTGTAAAGGGGGTGTCTTTCACTTTCCTCAGAGATGAAGCATTATCAGCTGGAGAGAAGAAGGAAGCAGCATCTCGGATTGTAAAGCCTGCAATACTGCTTTGTCATTCATTTATCTTTGGAACCAAGCTAGTAAGAAAACATAAAAAATAAATAAATTAATAAACAAACACTAAAAGGACCTAGAGACGTATATAAGCTATGGAGACATGATCATTTCAATCGTTCGGGAGGGAGATACATTCCTCTTTTGTCATAAAACATCTTATTTAAATTGAGGCACTTTTGTAACTTGAGATTTGATATGTTTTGACAAAGGAATTGTTTCTTTTCAGTGAAATGCATAGTTTCTAAGCAACCAGTAGCAACTCAGAATTTCCAAATATCGTCAAAAAAGGAAGGTGAATGTTAGGAGGAGTTTAATCTATGAGCTTATGCATGAAGTGCTGTTAGATTAAGTCCAACATGTGCCACCAATAATGAGACAATACTTTACTATACTGCTTTTTTCACTTCCTGGTTGGCTTTAAATCGGTTGGGGGTTTAACATATTAAAATACATTCTTTTTGCAATGTGATTGTCATTACCATAGATGCCATTTTACCTAGAACAAGCTGCTGCTCTTACAAGAGGTCACATATACATGTCATATCTGCCTGCATAAACATAAACTACATGTGCTTAATCTGGGATGGAGGTGAGTCTAAGTTTCAGTCAAGGAACCCTTGACAAAATTCTTCTCTTCTAAAACAATCTGCAATACCCCCAGTAAACAGATCTAAACCTTCATAGATTTCAGTGGTATTTGTGATAATCACCTAGATTAAATGGAGCAATGATAACTATTGTTGATGTGTCTTGTGTATCTGCTAACAACATCACTGTTTGGTTAGCTTGCTAGTAAGCTAGTTAAGCATGAATATCTGATTTCTCAAAACATATTTTGATCATTTATCATCTCTTCATTTTTTGCATCAGTCAGGACATGACTATGACCAATAAATAAGCTAAATTTAATAAAAAATTTTGCAATCTTGCAACAGCTAAGCACAATGCCCAACAGCTAATCCTATTCATTAGTCTGCTGCCAAGAGATAAATCTTCACACAGGTCATCCTTGTTTTTTAAGTAACTTCCTTTGAACAGATTCAACATTCCAGTATGAACATTTCTGGAAGTGGGCATGAAACCACACAGACACTTAGACAGATGTTAAGGCTATGCTTGCTAATTTTGTCAAGATTTAGTCAACTAGCAATGTGCACAACAGAGCTGCCAACTTTTCAATAATCCATGGAGTGAGATTTGGTGGAATCAACCAAAATTTTGCCGTATACACGGCAGCAATATCAGAGTAATTTTGACTCATTTTGTGCAGGTTTGATCATAAAATACAGCACTCTGGAGTAACAACATGTATGTAAGAAAAAGTTTACTAATAGGTCTTCAAAGTACCAACAGAAACTTAAAAAAAAAAAAAACAGGAACCAGCTCAACTACACAAAGGAAGTGACACAGACAAGAGAGAGGGAATTTCACAATAATAATAATTTCTCAAGTTGGACTGGCTTCACCTCAACCCTGAATTAAACTAAGCAGTATAGAAAATGGATGGATGGGTGAATGAGAAAGCTGTCCAGCCTGCATCTTATAAGATACAGAGTAGAATTAGTGCCCAGACAGACAGTGCCCAGTAAGGCAGTTCCCAGTCAGACTACAATTTTAACATCATTATTTAAACACTTTTATTGTTTCAGTAGCAGTGGTTTGGAAGCAACAGTAACAGTCAGAATAGCAAAGGGAAGCAGATGGAAACATAACATGTTAATTCTACAACGTTCATAAATATAATCTGAGTAATGGGGGGCCTGGGCTCCTGTAGAGCCCTATGTCTAGCAATGCCTCTGCCCAGACAGTCTCTGTAGGATAACTACAGATAATAACTTATTGATTACAAATGTCTATTTTCAGGCTCAACAGTTAGATCCCGAATAACCTCAGCTGTCAGCAATGTCGGAGTGGCTGATATTTATTACTGCACATCTGAACTAAACAGGAAGCCTTAGTTTTAAGATTGCTGGAATTCCTGTTGTTCAAACAGCCCAAAAACTTATATCCAGTAGCAGGCACTGGCAGACGTAAATCACTTCCCCAAAAACCAGTAACATTGCTACACGTACAGGATCCACCAGCTCCACTTTTTATCCCTCTGATAGTAGGCTACCTGAAAGTACCTGCCTGCAGTACCAAAGGACTCGGAGTAATGTCTGTCTCCTCCCTGGCTGCACCTGTCCTCTTCTCCTCTTTCACCTCATCACTTCTGTTTCTGTGTTATGGTAGATTCTCTGATGTTTAATGAATTTTGGTGGCTTCACACACATCATCGTTGCTGTTTGTGGAGCTGAAATGACTCCAGTCATCACTGCGTGTCATTCTGATCACTGAGCAGTGGATGAAGCGCACTGCTGCGACGCTGCGTCATTTTCCACACATGCCTATGGCAGGCACAAGAAGTAGTTCCTACTTATCATGAAAGTTTAGTTATATAAATGCTGGTATAGGATGAATGGATATTTCACTATTGATCTGCACATCACTACTATTTATTCTTCTCAGATACTTAAATAAATAAGTGGGAACAGGCCTACGATATGATCTATGTCTTTCACCGGGACACTGGCTGCGGCCCATTGGGAATCCTCCCTAACGTCCCGATTAGCCGACATTGCTCTTGATGTGTTTCAGTGTGAGAAATCGGACGATAAGCGCGAGAGCCTGAGAATTCACTGAAATGCATGAGAGTTGGCAGCCCTGGTGCACAATTACATTTTTTACTATCTGGGTTGGTGGATGATATACAGAATATGGTCACTGTGCATCTGTTGCACTGTGTACAGGTGCTAAACAGTTAATGATGCTCTGATTAAATTTCCAGTGTGTCACTGCAGGCTACTTTAACTTTCATTAACCTTGATTGCCTCTGCTGCATCAGCACAATGGAGGTGTGCAGCAGAGATGAGATATTGGACTGTGTGACCAGTGGGGTTCAAAAGGTCTATCCTCTAGTGGACTACAGCAAAGGAGATGCTGAAGATAGCAATATGCTAGGGCAAACCACTTCAGCAGAAGTTATACCAAATGAGATCCCTGAAGATGCTGCGTGTTGTATGATTTCCTGTTTGAGACAGTACCTGTTCTTTAAAGTAAGACTAGGATTTTATATCCTTCCATCCTTATGTTGAAGATGTTTGCAGTCAGCATGTTTGTATTTTTGATCAATTTACTAGCAAGACAAGGAGCTTTGCCACTTAAACTGATTTCCCTTTTCTCTCTTTGCCTCTCCAATGTGTTTCTCAACAGCTCATAGAGGATTAATCAGTTCATCAGGCGGAACACAGGAGTAGACAGAAGAGCAGAAGCTTTTGCATTAATAAGCCTTTTTTTCATCTATGGAGAAGGAAATGTATGGGGCAAATTTGCAGAATACATCATGCAAGTGTGAATTTATCAGCCGCTGTAAGCAGCAGAAACACTACTTGAATTTAAGCCATGAAGGAAGATTACTTCATGATTCCTACTCAAACCAAAAGAAGAAAAAAAAATTGCCTGAGTCTTTATTAATACAACAAAGGCAACTGTCACTTTTCCTTCGTAGATTGCAAATCATTTTCATTCAACTTGATTTAAGAAGCTGTCACCCCTGATAAAGAATCACTAGCTATTTAAAACAAACGTCAGCTCGGAGCAAATTAGCATCAAAAAGACCTTGTTCCTCTTTAATCAGTAGGTCAAGTCTTGTAATTTTTTTATCCACTTAAAGACTACATAAGATAATTCCCTCCTCCTTCATGTTTAATGGCCTTAACCTTTACTAAATACCCTGTGAACATTTATTTATAGTTGTTCGGCAAGGAAAACTCTAACTACTCCAGAACTGTCAGTGCTGTAAAGCAGCATTACTGACCTTTGGCAGATTTTAACAGCCCCTGACAAAGGCCAATTCCACATCAGCCTTGCTTCCTGTCTCTTCTCTGAGCTCTCTCCGGTATGTCAGTCTGATATCTTGTATTTTCTCTTGCTCTGACACTTTTCCTCACTCCCTCTGAATATGTCCTCTAGCGTTTCTTTGCTAAATCAGCCATAGTGTGTATACAAAATGGCCAGTATGTTGATATCCAGTTGCTGGCATGTGATGTTTTGCCACAATACAAAATGTAGCTGTCACATGATGTTCTCGGCCGGAGGTGGGTGGGTGGGTGAAGTTCGGATTTTCAGCCTCAGTCCAGCTGCAGTCCAGCAACCGCTCCAGGAATGTGCAAAGCAAATGTCACTCTTTCACCAAAATAAGTCAGAAACAGAGTTCTAAACTTAGTAAATTAAGGATTGTTGCTTTAAACTATCAATAAATCTGGACTTAAAAAAGGCTTTGTTTAAAGGCTAAATAATTAGGAATTTTTCAGTAAAAATAATTTGAATTGTTCTCATTTGTTGCGAAGGATAAAAGGAAGCTTCCCTATAAACAATCTGCTCTTTACGTCAACAATGTCTTTGTCAAGCTTTTCTCCTTTCAAAATAAGAGTTACGTGATGGAATAACTTCGGTGCTCTGTGTAGCTCTTTGCCACTTCCTGGTTCCTTAACCAATCATATGCAACTCCCCAAGGTTTCCAAACTTTCCAAACAACAGAGCGAAAATCTCCAAGGGGTGGGTGGGGTTGAGGAAGAATGCTCTCCCTGTTTTTCTCTTTCGACTGTAGTTATGATTTGAATCAATGCTACTTATTTTAGTTCTAAAGGACCATTTTTATCTTAATTATAAAATAAGTTAAATTCTGTTATACCTCTATTTGTGAATGAGGTGAACAATTTATTTATTAGACTATTAGTGTATCTGCTGTTTAGTCATATAAATTCCTGGTTTCATTTCAGTTTAATAAATTGGCTGTAAAAAGCTACTGTAACCTGCGTTATGTGTAATATTCAGTAGGCACTGTAATGTTTACAATGACAATACCAACATGAGTCATCATGTAGTTAACAAGGACTGATGAATAGAAACCACATTGTGAAAACTTCCTGATTTCATGGGGACGAATCTACGAAAGACCTAAAATTTAAATTAAATGATGGAGAATATCTCTGAATTAAGCACTTTCATTTGACCCTCCACGGTCTATAAACCGTCTCTGGCTCTGTCTTCAGTGATCAAGGTCAAACTGAGACAAACGTACATGAGTCACCAACATATTTCTACAGAAAGCGAGCTCTCCAGAGAACCAGCTGCACATTCTTGGCCACGTTCATAGAAGCTTTAGCGTAGGATGGTTGGTAAATATAGCCATGACATGTTTAAATCATGAGATCGGCAGAGGATCACATGGCAAAAATATCTGTTTTTTCTTTGCTGGTGAAAGAGAAAAGAAAAACTCAAAGCTTCAACACTTCTAAGACAGTGAGGGGGAGAAGGAGGAAGACTATTTTAAACCAAAGTTCAGTTAAAGTTTATGGTCTAAAATATAGCAAAGCCTGTACTTGTCCTAATTTCAGAGAATGATACTTTTTATATGTTTGATAAAACAAATATAAAGTATGAAACCAGACTTGATCTAACAAATGAGTAGAAATGCAATGATGAATGGTTGAGGTCATCTTCAGTGCTTTCTGCTTGCCTCATGCGATGAATCTTGAAGTGATGGATTGATTATGAAGAGGCCAATCAATACAGTGCTCACTGGGTTGGGAGGACATAGCTCATAAATCGCTCTCTTTAGCAAGAAAAGGGGCAAAGAGAAGAAACAAGCAAGAAAAGAAAGCTGTTTGCAGTTCTGTTGTTTTTTAAAAATTCAGTCCATACATTGTGAGCAATGAGAGTATAGTGAAGAGGTCTCGGATCAGTAATGACCAGTTTAGGTCTCTGAAGAGCATAAAAACAGTATTTGGGTCTTTCTAAAATCCCACACAGACTTTTGGTCCTTCAATGGAAAGAGAGTAACGGTTTTCATAGAGTGAACAAGTAGATGCAACTTGTTGCTTTGTGCAAATTTTTCTTTTAAGCTACAGTGCTGTTGAATTGTAAGACTAAATACACAAACTGTTTTATACCCATATAGTTTGCAATACATAGACAGATCACAGTAACCACAGACATCCCACAAAATGTCACCAAATGCTGTTTCCAGCAACAGTAGAGCACAGGGGCTCGTGAAATATGCAGTACAGTGTTTGAAATCCAATCTTTTCTAAAGCTGTTGCCCCAGGTTGTAGGCAAAATGGGGAGAGAGGAAAAGAAAGGGGAAGAAAAAACTACACTGGAGATATATGGCTGATACACTGCAGTAGTACAGACACAGAGCAAAACCCAGGACTCATAAGCAGGACACGGACAGGAAATTACACTATAATTCATACAGATCATCACCTATAAATCAGGTGTCACATGTGAACTCTAACTCCTAAAATATACATGCTAAACTGCAAAATTGGCTTACCATTGTTAAGCCAACAGACCTTTAAAGGTCTATAAGTCTGTACTGTAAGGCACTGCAGTTGCATGTCCAGTTGAGTCCAGCTACCGTGTTAGCTCAACCTGGTGATGTAACTGGACCACTGTCCTTGTCCCAGTATATGGATGCTGTTACTTATGTCTCTGTGAGAGATCTTAGTACATGTTAGAACAGCCTTATTGAAGCCACAAATGTTATCTTTACTTGAATTATTACTTTTTTTCAGATTAGTATAGTTATAAAACCGGATTCATATTAGAGAAAAGTCTTTATGTGAAGGTGAGTTCGCATGGAGTCCTAATCTTCAGCTTTGTAGTTGCATGGACATTTTTGACCATTTCATGAAAGCAGCACATTATTTAAATAAGAGTAACATAATTTGAAATTTGAATGAATACAATAACTTTTTCACTACATGGCAAAAACATGCAAAGATATGGAACTTTAGAACTCATGTGGTATGTCTAGGTCCATTTTAATCTAGTGGCATACAACACTATCTAGGTATCAAGTTTTATTGGTGTGATGGTTTCAGTTTCATACAATCACAGTTGAATTAACCATTTACATTTGTTTTAAAAGTCTAGGTTTGGTCAAACGAAATCAATATTTCACTTTTTTTCTTTCGTCTTATAAATGAACTTTATAAATTTGTACTACAAGACACAAAATCTGTGTACTAATTTACAGATTCACACTCCAACCATTTCATGTGAGTGTAGATATACCCTGTTTTGGCATAAGCTAAGGTAATTTAAAAGAGATCACCTTGATATACCTGGACATCTAAGCCTCATGCTAGTCCTTCTGCAATAAACACATCAACCTTATACACTATGTACAACATGGAAATCACTGTTTAGTAAGAGTATTTTGCATTGGCAGTTTGCACACACAGGCAAAAATATGAACATATTCTGGTGCAAACTGACTTAAATTATCATTTTTTTCATGTCTGAGTTTTTAGTAAGAGCTAACATGACTTGCTTAAAATGTCCTTGTATTTTCTAATGTTTATCTCACTGCTTCTTATGCGCATCTTGTTATACATGAGAATTGCAACGCTATTTGTATACCTCATGGCAAAAGCAGCTTTTTATGAATGCCTGGCACAGAGGCAGAGAGAAAAGACAATGCCTGAAGAAAAGATTCAGCTGCTGCTGTGAGAGGAACAAACAACCAAACCCCAAACCACCACCACCATAGTGATTTAAAGAAGATAAACTAATTGCCTATTATGTGACCCATCAGGGGAAAATAACTGCCTTTATTATCCATTTTTAACTCTTTCACCTATTAGAAAATATTCAGTGGTGGTTTCCTTGTGTACAAATTTGTGTTTAAATTTGGCTCTTTTTAAGCAACAGAGAACACTTTACATTTATTCTATAAAAGATCAGATGAAAACACGATAATTATAGGCGCTTGGAAAGTCAGACTACTGTTAGGAGGTTTACAAGTCTGCAAGGTATTTTTCTCACACAGTATTGATGTAACTGCTTTATTTGGAAACTTGCTGCAGTATATATTCCCACAATAAGAAAACAAATGAAAAATCTGTAATTACCAAAGAAAATTCACATTCTTCTCTGATATATTTGTGCTCATAATTCCCATACTGTCACATTGCTGTTTGCTTAACTGACTCTCCTCAGTATTTCAGTTTGCTTGAGAGACTCACGCAACAAAATTTTGCTTGATTTAATTTAATTTATTTAAAAAAACAAAAACAAAACACAGATTATGCTAATGTTAATCTACTCAGGCTGAGAGGTAATACATTATCGTAAGTGTAAGGTTTGTTAAACCCAGTTTGAGAAACCTGGCTACATGTTATCTCTATGCTGATGTTAAAGTCAAACAAAAGAGCTGCAGAAGACACTGTCATAACATGATAAGTGAATGTTGGCTCTCTAACGAAGAGTAAGAAGCACACCTTACGCATGTGTTGTTGTGCATGAGCAACACATCAGATTGTATCCAAAGATGGAGGAAGATGAAAGAAGGTATAAACAATGGTTCAGTTAGCCAGTCTGCTTACTTCCTTCTAATTAAATGAGAAATCCCACTTCAAGTGCACCCAAAAGTGTGTTTTTTGAGCTGTAAACAACACAAGTTAATTGTGATGAAACTACCTATACTGTTGAAAAAATTTGTATTTGTTTTATTTATTTAAAAACAGGATTTTGTGTTTAATAAATGGTTCATAACGCCCCCTACAGGGAAAAACCAGGTTTTGTTGTACTGGTGCTTCTCTACATCACGAGAAATTTAAAAAAACCTCACAGCCCCCTCCCTCCAGATGCAGATAAGTGGATCCTCACCTTGCAGGCATAGAAAACAGTGCCCACCAATGCAAATGGTGTAGAATTGCTAGTTTCAGACTTCTATTCTTTCATTTTTGGTGAAATATTCCTGTAATGGGACGAAATTGTGCTTTCACAAGATTCAGGCATTTTTTAAATCGGCAGTGGATTGAGTTACACAAAAAATAGGGGGTGTAGTTACACTTTAAGATTACATGAATAAATTCTTCCTGCTATCTGTTACATTCATCAGAGTCACTGCTGGGTAATTACATCGTCCACAAGCAAGGCCAAATCCACTTTTTTACGAAGTAGTAAAGATGTAACTCTAAAAAATGATGTGATTTGCTTTTTATCTGAAATGGGACCCTTGTCATCCACAATGATCTATAATCTCCAGGGTATTTGTGCTAAGTGTGCGAACATGATCAGGTACATTATTATACTATCTCTTAGTGTGTGAAATTTACTAAAACATGATAAAACATTAGATTTCTTCAGCGTGACTTATGCAGAAAGGGCAAGTGAAAAAGCTAACAGCTCAATTAGCATTAAAATGGGACTAGCAGCGCAACATAGAGCACATTTACAGCAAGTTAGGGAAAGCTAGAATTATTTCAGACCAGAAACAATCAGTTGACCAGATTTCACAAAAGTGTCCAATGGTTGCTACTTTAGATCATTTTTGTGCTGCTATTGCTGGTACGTGTACGTTTCATTAGCATGTGAAAATAGTTTAATTCCTTTAATCTCTTTTTTCCAGGTTGTCCAAATTAGGGTAATTTGGATCATTAAGTGCATCCTAAAGTTATAGCTTGACTAAAGTCAACACTGGGAGTTCTAGCATTTACATTAGCTTACTATGCTAGCTGTATCTTTTCGTTTAAGGTTTTTGGCTTGAGTTTGATTGTCACTGTTACTGTAAACATTAATGGAAAATAAAATTTAAATGTTTAGCGTGTTTGTGGCAAAAGTCGAAATATCAGCTCAGATTGCTGCAAGTTGGAAATTAGAGAAAAGATTTCGTTGAATTTTGAATTTTGCGGAACCTGCAGTGTCTGATTTTTGTTTAGGCAACCTATTAGATTTATATTTTAGTACTACTTTCTATACAAGTTAAAACTATCCCCAGGTGACATAATTCTCATTCCTTTGATTTTGCTGTATTACAGGAAATGTTATCCATCTACATAACTTGGTTGTTATCCATCTACATAACTTGGTTCTCTGCGCAAACACACGTCATTTTAAGCGGTTTCAGTGTCTTCAGAATATGTACCAAGATCTTCAAAGTCAAGTTATTTTTTTTCCTATACAGTTCATTTGTCACCAGCGCTTTGAGCAACAATAGAAAGAAGAAATGGAGTGAGCAGTATTTTTATTGCAATGGAGCTGGAGCACGACAGGCATAGCCTGGCACCAAACTATTCACTTTGCAGCCCATTCTTCATTATCTGTCATTGTTCTCAGAAACACATAATCATACAGTCCAAACAGGTCTCCCCTCATCTGTAAAACTGCCTTTAAAAGAAGGGTTAAAAATAGTTTCACTCTGTTCTTTCTGTGGCAAAAAAAAAATTAAAGCTGGTCTGCGGTTAGCGCTGTGCTTCCATTGACACTAGAGAGAGTGGTGAGGTGCTATCTCTTTACCAGACCGATAAGAACGGGGAAATTCAATTACATCTCAGTGAAATGTGAAGGGTTTCTCTTTCTGAGTCCCACTATTCCTTTTCAAACCTTTATGTTGAATCTTTTCTCTGACAACGGTCTTCTTTGGCAGTGATGTGGATTGTTTGAAATGACTAGGGCCGTAAGCACAGTCAAAGTACTTCAGGCCCAAATCACAATGGGCTTAGCTGGCTCTTAGAGTAGCAAACTAATGGTGTGTTTTATGGTTCCCAACTAAGGTGAAAAGAAATTTCTTGTGTGCAACAGCAGTGCAATTACAGGTCTGACTTCTAATACTAACAATTTAATTTACATTAGAGGGTCAAAATGACATTCTGCTAGGAAAGGCTACATTAATTTTTAATGTGCATGAGTCACTGTAGCTATTTTCAGCTTCGTTTGCTTTCTTATTATTCAGGATTTCTTAAGGCATCTTCATCCTGAATATGGAAGATGAAACTGGAAAATCTGTTAGACCAGCTATGCTTTTCAAAATGTTGTTACCAGTAACTGATTCTCACCATTGGCTCTTTAAACCAAAGACAGACCTGACAGGATATCACACAGCCTGACATTCCCTCAACAATGATGACTCAGCCACTCTTCTTCTAAACCAAAATACACTAAAATGAAAAAATCACAGATGAAGTTATGGTAATGACTGCACATTGCACAAAGGCTAGAATATGGATGGATGCTTTACTCTTACTTTTTTAAATCATTTGTCATGGGTCTGCAGGTTGGATTTTCATTATATTGGAAAGAAAAAGGATGAACAGCTATTTTCTAATAGAAACACATTCTACAAGTAACTACATTATTAAATCTCGCTTTCCTCCCTACCTCCGCACCCTTTCTTCCTTCACTCCCACTCATTTTCATCCTCATCATCCTCATCTCTCATTACACTGAGCGAGGCGATAACGAAGCAGGTAGCCTTGTCAGCAGTTTTCCATGTCCTCTTCCACCACCTCCTCCTCACCACTCATTTCCTTGTTGACGTACCGTCATGAGGCTGTCAGCAAGCTGCAAAGGACAAGGACTTTACCCAGTGATGCATGCTGAAGTTGACAGTGTCACGCACACACGGGACACTTAATGTCCCTTCACAGGGAACAGTGGGAACAACCTGCACCTCGTTAGATCTCTGCTTCCTTCAAGTTCTGTGCTAATAGCAAGAAAAGAGGAATAAATTCAACATATTTTTGCTTGTTCTGTCTTTTTATCCCTTTAAGGCCCAACTCTTGAAAAAAATAAAAAGTCTTTTTTTTTTTAACATGAGGTCTTCATTTGGCTCTTCAACACAATGTAACAAAAAAATACATACATTAACATTTACTGATAATTATTATGTGTTATGTCAAAATTATTAAAGTTTAATTTTCTGCTTTCTGGTATCTATTGGGAGGCAGAGGACATGTATCAGATTGGTTTCAACAGGATTTTAAGCACGTTTTCAGCATAAAGTGATGATAAATGTCTCAGAAACTGTATGTATTAATTATGTCACATCGGGCTGTATAATTAGCACCAAAAGCATATGAAATGTAGACTAAGATGAAGAGATTAAAACTGAGAAAACTGCTGTAAGCTGTCTACTTTCCAGAGCTGGTTATTACACAGAGGCATTATAGTTTACTTCCCTGCTTGGTTACATTTAATGGTTCTACATAAAGTCAAAACACATGGGTTTAGTGTGGTAGTGGTGAATCTTTAAATAAATAGCTAGCTTAGCTTAGCTTAGCTCAGCAGGAACGTCAGCAGAGCTAAAATCTACTTTAGCTATGTCCACCACCAAACAAAGCTAGCAGTTCAATGACACAACGCTTGCTATTTCTTGAGTGTATCTCAATAAATACATAAAATAAAGCATATGAATAGATGCATTACCAAAGCTCCTCTATTATATTCAGCACATGGTCATGTTAAAGATTATTAATGGTTTATAGATTTCCTCACTCCTTCAGCCAGTTATTTATGTAGCTCTTCAGTAAAGTTCAGTAAAGTCCATAAATAAGAGCTGTATGAAAGAACTGAAACACCTCAGTGGCGGTTCAGATATTACTTCTATTATTTAACAATATCACCATGTAATATTTGCTAATTGCCTACCAAAGTGCTATCTTGGCATGGGTGAAAAGATTAACAATGGCAGCACATCATTTTTTATCAATGATCATGATCAATCCTTTCATTTACAGAAGCAAATAGGGCCTTCTTAGAGGTTAACCTTAATGAGTCAGGAGCTAAAAGCAAAACATTTTTTACAGGAGGTAATAAAAGATTCTACAGGGGTTAACAGTTCTAGAAAAGTCTATATTTTTATTATGAAGCACTCCAAACTGCAGAGAATGCTCAGGACACTATTTCAGCTTAGCAGATGCTTGACCGACTACACCATACATGCAGTTCATATAGGACGAATGATATATACAGTATATAACACAGTACAACTGTCATGGCTAACCGAGATTGAGATCTGTAATATAACATATAAAGCAGTTAGGAATGGTTTACCTAAATGGGTTGTACAACTAGATTTAGAAAATGTCGTAGAGGTGGCTTTCCAAACAATTCTCACATAAAAGCTTGCATGTGCAAACACTAAAGCAGAGAGAAGGAAAAAACAAGACAAGGGGAAAAAAACTCACAAAAACTTATAATTGTTAACTGTTAATGTTATTGCCAAATGGCCCCATACTCCATTCTGTTTACTGAGGCAACATACTGTTTTATTGACAGAAATAAGAGCTCACAGTTGTTAAAACTACCCTCTGTATGAACTGACACGTGATTTAATGCTCCTGCTGTGCTCTGTTTGTTACCTCTGGATGCCAGATTATAGCTGCATTTCCAGAGTTAAGCCAGGTGCTGATGAAAACTGTGTGTTTGAAAGTGATTTTATTGGATTCAAACTGTAAAAAATGCTGTTCTTTACAGTTTCATAGGAAGAGCAATGACTAAGTGGATGGAGGGTGAAAATGTGGGCAAATGGCCAAAAGCAAAAAAGGTCAGGACAAAATGTGCAGCCATGTGGACAGATGGATGTCTCTGACTGCTAGAGTTTCTGGTCTTTGGTAGCAGCCATTTCTGTCTCAGAATGGAGAACATTTGTGTACTAGGAGAGCTGCAGGCAGTTTAAATAGCAGGTCAGCTACATAAATAGAATAGATACTCATCCTTGAACATTATGCTTTGTCTTTTCCTTTGCATTTCTTTGTCTCTTGCATTTGCCAATACTCGCTTACACACATGGGACATTTAATTGCTGCACATTCAGGCAGGGGATGAACTATTGACCAGGCTGCAGAATGGGGCTATGGGTACTCCAGGACCCCTGAGATAATGAAGACTACTATAATGGCAAACCATTAAAATGGCAAGAAAAAGAAACAAGAGGGAAATAGGAGAGCATTGATATTGCATGTAATCTTTAAGTATTGCTTTCACTGTATTTAAAATCTTTATTATCTGAAATCATACAAGCCGGTGATAACCAGAATACGGGATTAATTGGAGGTGCACAGATCTGCATTCAGCCTGAGAACAAAGAGCATTATAATTGCCAAGTTTTCCCAAAAAGCGTAGGAAAAAATAAAAATGTAGATTCATTGTTTGGTTCATGCAGTAACTTTGTCAGCAGAGAATCTTATTCCTGCATAATAAGCCATACTGCTGCATATTTTACATTGTATCGTGAATGTGCAGTAGCTTTGCCTCCAGGGACAAGTGAAGTGCTTTGCAGGAATGACAAAAACCATTATTTAACATGTTGTCTGTATGGCAGTAGGATAGAGCATGATCAGATATCCAGAGTCAGAAAACTGCATACATTAAATCTTTTATGATTTTTTTACAGTCTAATTCAACAGAGAATCTAAAATGAATTCTGGATTTTTGATTTAAAACAGAAAAACTATCTGCAAAGTCATAAAATAGGAGAATATTAATACTTATGCTGCATTTACAGGTTTAGGTGCCTAAGGCATGTTTGAATGGTTTTGTAATGTAGTCCTGCAGTTCTAAGTTTAGAGAATGAAAGAAAAATATTTAAAGAGAAACACCTTATAGACACATGCAAAATCAAAATGACTCCCTATTGATACTAATCTCCTACTCACTAGTTGGGTAGAGCTTAAAGGCAGTGAAAATGAAGAATAAAAAAGGCACTGCAGCATCTTTGCTGGACAAGTAAAAAATGAAATCTTTAAACCTCAAGCAAAAGACATTTTAGGGTAATTTTCTAGACTTCATGAAGAGCCTTAGGAAACACAGGATATATAAAATAACTTTACCTAAATAATAATAATAACAGTATAAATACCTTGAATGATATTGCACTTTCACTCTAAGATTAATAAAGTACTTTGACCGTTTTCGAACTGAGCACCTTGTAACTAAAACTGATTTTCATGGGCATAAACTTTAGCCTGCAGACATTAATCCATAATGTTAGCATCAATGTTCATCTTTTCAAAATAATTAAGATTATATTTCAAAGAAGTTTAAGGACGAGATCCATATATTTCAAAATTATAAAAATGCTGATTGTGTTGAGTTGTGGCTGACGTATAGGAACACACCTCATGGTTTTCTATATGTCCTGAATCATCACAGTTTACATGCATTATGAAAAAACACACTGCAAAGCAATGAATGATGTCTGTGATCATGCAGCTGAGCATGTGCAGATCTGGTGTCGCTGCTCTGTGTTGCCGTTCTTGCATAAAACAGGCCTTAGGGTGAAAATAAATTAGTGTGTGCATCACTTTAATTAGAAATTACTCCAAACACTCACACACTTTAAAGCTCCTTTCATTCATCCTCAGTGCTTTTTTTTTCAATTTTCAAGTGAATTTAGGATACTCATGTCCCAGAGGATGTGTTTAAAGATGAACAAGCTAGAACAAAAACTGAATTGATGATCCCCAGAGGATAATGACACTGATTGTGCTCTTCCGATTGACTAGGAGGCAAACCCTTTAAGCGAATAGGAAAATGACGACAGAAATAAAACACAGGGCCTATTGATGCCTCTGTAGTTGTTGCAATGGGGCAAATCAAGGGGAAAAAACATGTGAATTCCTCTCTCATGCTGTATCTGGATATTTTGCTGTATGTTTCTGCTGTGTCTTTTGTTCCCATGACAACACAACAAGAAACCAAGGTCACTTTCTTCGGATGAGGTAGCATGATTGCCAAACCACAGCACAGAGAGTGAGATACAAAGACAGAGGGATGTGAGGACAAATATTAAATTATGTGTAAAGAGGTGAAGGAAGCTGACTGAGGATTCCACCTGTGAAATTTAATTTGCAGCTGCACAGGCGAGACTAATGCTGGACATCTGCTGGCATGAGGACAAAACCAGCAGTGATCTTACACTTTGACAAGTCATACTTTTCTAACGTGACCCTGAATGTCCTCTTCTAACAGCCCGAGTGCATCATGGGACCTGTGGTCCTCCCCCACAAGGCTGTGTCCTTCATTCTCCTTTCAATGTAACAAACAGCACAACCCTAAACAATTAAAATAGCATGTTATTTATTCCAGTTAAATAAATGGAGGAAAAGAAATGTCCCACAGATAAATGTCCAGAGATTTTTCTTTGCACTTGATTCTCTCAAGGTCTTTCATTTTTACTTGTATTTATGATCAAGGATTATAAACTTCATCTGGCAGGTGCCCAAATCCTTCATTTCACATTTCTCTCAGGTCAAATGCCTCAGCAGGTGTTATTTTAACATATTTTATGGCTTATCATAAAAGATAAGGTTGCAAACCTTTTTTTAACATATAAAGTAGCAGCTAAACACTTTTAAAATTAAAAGGTCAAAATGTATAGTAAATCATACTATTACCTTTTAAATGATTACCTTGACAAGATCAAAAAGGAAAAAAAAAGACATTTCGTTGTTATTACGATGCAAGTTGCTAACTAATTCTCCTCTGACATGCTAAATGGCAGATTGTGTGAGCTAATTAGCATGGGGTAGCTAATTAAAGAGCTGGTGTGTAAATGTGAGTGCAAGTCATTTGTCAGGAGCGCCGCAGGAGAACTAATTTAAAGGGGCTTTAGATGGTGAGCAATGTGTCAGTCTTTCTGTAAGCTGGTTGAAGGGAGATGCAAGCGGCTGGATCAGACACTGAATCAAGCATAATGCCAAAAATCTTTCCCATCACCGGCCAAAGGCTGACTGGTTGGTTTATATTTAACTCTGAGACTAAAATAGTGAGTGTTTACTACTATCATTTAAGCTTCTTTATTATAGTCTCAGAGTGACTCTGATCTTTTTACATGATGTATGCCATTTTTTTTCCATTTCATGCTAGAAAGCATTGCAGACACAAAATATTGTGCCAGCCTTTTTTAAGCTGAATAGAATTTATCCATAAGGGTGAAAAAGTAGCATGCAACTTGTGACTAATTACAACATTGATGCTAGAAGAGAAATATTTGTGATTAAAGACAGTGTGGTGTTGTAACCCCTCTATCTGCAATGCCATTCCTCTATTTGTTGAAGATCATTTCAATGAATCAAAAATAAACAATTTGTAAGCTAAATATACATTTTGTTAAAGGACCTGGTTTGACTTACGTGGCAGCTTTATTCCTCATTCCTGTCAGAGTTTTGATATTGTAGAATCAAACTATAGTGCTTTAATTTTTCTTTCCAAGATTATATCTGAATTTCAGGGTGTTTTTGCTGCTGTGACATCAATCTACGTTTCATGGACTTATCCATGGAAGCAATCTGTCTTGTTAAAGGTCTGCACTGTCAAGCAAGTTGTTAGTAGTCATGGAGAACGTGGAAACACTGAGAAACAACAAATTAAACAAACAAACAAATTAAAGTCTGCATGACATTTTGTTTGAGTAAGTGTGTGATACTGCTATGTTTTGCTGTGCTGACTATTTATCTTCATTTTTACAAAGGAAACTAATACTGTGTCATCTTCAGTGTTTGATTAAGGTAAACAAAGGCTTAATGTTTAAATCCTGTTTTACTTCCTATCTCATTTGTAATTATAAAATATTTTTAAAAAATTGACTGCAACCTCTGCTGCATTGTGCTCTAAGAACACCTAATTCTGTTAATGCAAACCCAGCCAACATTTTATTGGCTATTTATTCTAATTAACTAAGGAAGTAGCTCCACTCTCGTTGATTCAGTGGTAGAAACAAGACCTAAATGATCCAGTTGACCACAAATCTCCTCCATTACAGTTTCTTCAGATGGAAGAAATTTTTTCCCACGAAGCAGGCAGATTCCTCACAATGAGCCTGAACATTTGTGTTTTTATCGTATTACATTTCAGATCAAGGCACTCAGCTATGGGTGCACTGATGTTCCACCATTGTATTGATTGCTCTGACAGCTGAAGAGGCTTTATTTTTGCATGCACAGGAAAACACACGGCAAATAATCAAAAGGCAATAATTCAATCATTGCCTTTTCCACGGGCTGGGTTATTTATAACTCTTATACTGCATCTTTCTGTACACTTAAATATTCAGCTAATAACATTTCCCCTGAGTTTATTGGGTTTCTGGGGTCCTGTGTGTTGATTACAGCACTTCTTAGTTTTGCTGCAGTGGAAAGTTAAACCTGAGGTCCCCTATGGAGCTATAAAGGTAACAATAGAGCTCCTGCGTGCAGTTGTAGCAGACTGCAGCAGAAGGTGGCTAACACTATTAATTGAAAAGATGTCACCATCTTGCACAGTCAGCTCTCTACCTGTGATTATAGATGTGACTCTGACCCACAATATAAATTCCCTACAGTCTCTAAACATTCCTTGAGGTGCTTTCTTGAGACCTGACATGAGTGGCCATGATGAGTTACCAGCCTCCTCAGGGTCCTTATTATATGTGAAGGTAAAATCCTTATTTCTGCCCCTTCAACTCACAACTTTCTTCACATTTAAATAATCCCACATACACTATACCAGCTAAGTTTCCTGCTTCCTAACTAATCTGATGAAACTTTTCAGGTGTGGACTGAAACCAAAAGGAAGCACTGCTTCAAATCAGAGCACGGAGCTCTTGTAATAGCTCTCGCCGCTGCCCTTTTCTGAGCAAACTTCTTTGACACAGACTTTTGAATTACTGTCAGCAGAAGCAGCAGTGTAAATAAAATATTAAATAAAATATCAATGATTGCACTTTGCTGTGGCTGGTTCAGTGAGCAAAACAAGGCGTCATTCCATACTGTGGCAGCGCTGCATAAAGAGGAATTGGGTTTTCTTTTTTTATACGATAATGAGGTCTTATTTGGTGCAAAACGCCTCAGTTGTGCAAGACAGCCATTTTATTTCACTGTATCTCTTCTTCTTGGACTCTAAACTCAGACAGTTAAACACATTTTTATAGGGGGAAAACGTTATTTACACATGCCAAATATCAGGAATATCCATCCTGAAAATACTGAAGTTACTTTTTGGCTTAAAATTTAATTTAAAAATGTCAACGCGTTGACAATTTAAGCTTGTGAAATGGCAACTTGATATGTTTTTTTTAACATCAAAAGAAACATTTGGGAAATATAGTCAATTCTTTGGCTCATAATTATCAATAAGTGTGTTTATATCACGTATATATTAAAACAGCCCTGGCCTTTTCTGAATCTTTACAGGTGTAAATATAACAATATCTATATAAATAGCTAAAGAAACACAGGCTATAAATACAGTTAAAAGAAATGATGTGATGCATTCATCCCTGCTGATCTTCAACACAGTGCTGTGTGTTTATCTAGATGTAAATAATCTATTATCTACAGCATGCCACGTGTACCATAGTGACACATTGGCACGCAAGCACACACGCACACACACACATAGACAGGGAGCTACATTATGTTCTGATTGCCAAGCCAAAGCATGCAACATAAGTCTTTTTTTTTCACATGAACACAGATGCATTACATGTGTCAACAGAAGGCTCACTAGTTTCCAACATGAGAAAGATCCTACAGTACACACATTGATGCATTATGGTAGTTTTACATACACAAGTAAATTTTACTCACATGGTAATATTTGCACATTTTGAACTCAATGTGACCACTTTTGTGAAGACAAGCCCGAATGACGTGAGCATGAGTGATGACGGATGCAATGAAGTGCGGGTGCCGTGTGGAGTTATGTTGCTGGGATGTGGGGATGCCACGTGAGAAGATGATCAACAAATTACTGACAACAGTGCGGAAGTACAGAAACCAACCACAACAAGAATACAGCTTTCTAAAAGAGATAAGACACAACAAGAACAAAAAAATAAAAATAAAGAGGGACAAAACAACAAGCTGCTTTCTGTCTCTGCCCCTGGAGGGTTCGGCTTTGAAGTGGTTTGCTTCAGAGGTTGGCAGGAGGGTGTTTCGAGGTGTTGAAAGTCCCCTGATGAGTTAGCAAGGATTTTCTGCTGTTCACTTTTTGCAAACATGAAACCCAAACAGTCCCACACACTTTATGTGAAGTACAGTTTAGGTCGCTGAACTTTGATAATTTTTGTGTCTAGTTTGCCAATTTCCCCTCCAGCTTTGATGAGTCACTCCTCAGTCATTTTAATTACTGCAAATAGAATGTTTAGTTCCCTCCGCCTAGGCAGAGGTTATGTTTTTGCCGGAGTTAGTCTGTCTGTCTGTTAGCAACTTAACTCAAAGCATTGTTTTGATTACATTTTTAGGAAATGTCAAAGATGGAATAAAGGAAACAAGTGATTACATTTTAGTGGTGATCCAGATCATCGCTTGGATCCAGGAATTTTATTTACTATGGGGATCATTTTGCCATTACAGCTTCTTACTTAACAGATAATGCCCAGAATCACTGGCAAAAAAATTACAAGATGACATCATGGTAGGTGCTAAATACACTAACAGCTGACCCAGATTGTTGCCATTTGAGAAAATGTCAATTTCATTAATAATGTCAAGACTATTATAGCATTCTGCTTCATCTTGGTGTCTAAGGATATGTTTCCATGGTCAAGGATTCTAAATAAGATGTGGCATCTAACCTGATGATGGAAATAGGTAGTGATATTAGCTTGAAATGGGGTTGGTAACTGTGTGGGCTGTTGGACCTTTTGCGGTTTTTCTCAGGTGAGAGATCCAGTGGCTTGGCAGAGGTCTTTGCTATCTGAGAGCTTTGAGTTATATTTAAAAAACTAATAAATTAGTTACATCAGATAAAGTAGTAGACAAGGGTTTTGAGTTTCATCTGATAAAAGGCTCTATGAAGCTCTTTGCTGTTTTTTTCCTCTAAGTCTCTGCCCTTCCGTCTATCCATGTGGTCAACTTAAAGTGCAACAGCATCGTCGGTTGTTGTGTCTACAGCGTCCTGCCACTTATAGTATCCAGCTTTGTGGGGGCTACGTTTTGCTATCAATACCTGTTTGCTTATCTGCTGGTCTCTGCCAAGCAACAATGCAGCACAGCAATCAAGTGAAACTCACAACAAACAAACCATTTTTGGGGGAAACGGCTTAATTGCTATTGATGTGCCTTGGTTGGATGAATGCTATAATTTTCAGTGAAACCCTGGTGCTGAAATGCACTTGTGTGGATAAAAGCAGGAGGCAAACAAGCTGTCAATTTTGCCTGAAAGGAAGCAAGATAATACCCCGTCTGAGCTGTTTCTTTTTGTTCATGTATATAGCCTGCCCATGGTTTAATGTTAAAGGTTACTGAATATTCATTATTATGATTCCTCAAAATTACTAAAAGCTTGCTAATGCTCATGTATACATGCACTCATTACATCAGCTAATTATTAGTTCTGTTTTTTCATGAATATTTCCCAGAAATTAGGGTTTAAATTTACACATCTAAACCAACGTCAGTCAACTTTTACACTGACTTGACACGACTACTTGAAATTTATTTAACTGTATTAAAAAGCCGGGTCGGCTGCATCACAAACATGTGCAAATCAGTGCAAAAACAGCATCATCATCCTCCTGTTTTGCCTGTCAAAGTTGGCGCCATATTGTCCATCTACGTGATCACTTTCTGGGTAATGGGATTTTTCACTTTATTTACATCAATAGCCTTTGACAAGACTCAAAACCCAAGCCGCTGTAGCAGATTTAAAACTGTGCGGAGTGACTCCCTCTGTGACTTTGGAAGACCCTGAAGCATTTACAACCACTTTAACGTAGACACCACTGCTGGGGTCGTTGTGTCGACTAAGGGCAGCTTCTGCTGATTCACTATTAATACGGGAGAAGTGGTGACAATTGAAATTTACAGAAAGGAAATTGAAGTAAGTAAAAAAAAAAAAAGTGTATATGTTACTTTGAGGTGGTCATCTTACCTGGGGACACAAGCAGTCGAGGTCTCCCCCTCGGGGGCCTCTGGGGCTGGGCAGCAGAACTGGTGAAGCACTGTTTGGTTTCTACATTTAAAAAAAAAGGTAGAAACAGAGAAAATGGAAAAGAGTTCACACAACTGTCACAAGAGATGCAATATAGTTTTAGTTTTCTGCTTGAATTAAATAATTTATTTGAGTCTGGTTACTGAAATGACTACTCATCAGTGATTAGACCTTATCTATGGACTAAAGGACATGCAAAGTATTGGATAGATTTTATGTTTAAGTACCATGTATGTACTTTTTGCTTCATTTTAATATAGACTATATTAAATCATATCAGATTAAGAATATGGTAAACCTTATCATAATCCACTTTTATTCAATACTGGAAGGTATGTTACATTACATTGTCTGAGCTTAATTATGTTATCTGTTCTGTTTTAAATTCTATGGACTTTAATGGATCTCTTTTTCCACCCTTCATATACCGTGAGCGATGGTTCCTGACTTTGTTTTAACCAAGTTTTACACTACTGCAAAACATTAGCCTTTACTTCCCTCGGCATAAATACTTCTGGGTTTCTTTTGTTTTGTGCTGGATCCTTGTTTTACTTTCTTGTAATGGTATGTGTAGTAAGTTGACTTTCAGCCATCTGCTAGGCCCTTCCCCGTGTGATGGATTTCTGTTGCGGCAGCAGTGCTGCAGCAGAGCATTTTGGTTGGCTGATAAATGTTTTTGGTTTCCTTCATCTGCCTGCATTTAGGTCTTCTCCTCACACACAGGGATGCTCTACCCTCATCAGAAAGTCAGTTTTATAGAGTTTTCATTTTCTTTTATGAGTTGCCAAGAAACATTTACCAACAAATAAAGCACAAATCAACTGATTTTGTCGCTATAAGGTTCAGCTGATAACGTGAGCCAGTAGTTACAGTCAGCTAAAATTGATGGTCAAATCAGAAGCCGTTTGTATCATTTTGTCTAAAATTGATGACTTATTGTTTTTAGTTATCACTGACAAATGGTAAATTTACCACAGTTTTCTGCTCACAGAAGGCTTGACACGCTTTTATGGTTAAATTACACCAGGATTAGTTGTCATTTGAAATAATAAAAAGGAGAAGAAGGTAAAACCACAAGTATGTAGGCATTATCTCTGCACAAGAAACATGAATTAGTATGTCAGACTTTAATATATTCCAGCTTTTTGGTTGAATATGCATCAGACATTTAGCTTATTTTGATTTTCCTGTTGTGTTACTGTTTTCCTTAAAGGTCTGTTTCAAGGTCATGGTCCATGCAACTGCACCTATCCACTTGTTGTTGAGTCTAAATGTTTTCATTTTCAGCTCATCATTAGATTATTTTCCTGTTTACACACCTGCCTTCCTTAGTGTCTAATGACTGCTGAGACAGCTCAGGCTCAGCACTGCTGCAGGGCCTATTTATAGTGAGATTTTCATGACTGCCAAGGCATAAAAATGCTGCGCCAGAGTTAATTAGGGTTGGAAATCAGAAAACAAAAAAAGCCCAAATTTGCCCCCTAAAAACTAGATGATGGCCGCGCTAAAAATCTTAAGCCAAAGTTTTGTAGCTGGGATGGGTAATATTTTACATTTCCAAGAATTCGTAGCTTCCAAAGCTGCCACACGGCATAAATGCAAGTCAAGGTTCAAGTTGTTTCTTCCTTTCCTATTTAAATATGCCAGCATTAATATATACACCATTACATTTATCTAATTGCTTCCAGTCTCCAAATGTTCAGTTTAATACAAGAGTCTTTGTATTGCACTGCAGAAACAGAGTTATCATCTGCCACACAACGCCAACATTATGTGGAAGTTTTCGAAGGCGTTAATTATGCTAATGAGCTCATAAATACGCAGCATGCCAGAAACAGGTCAACCAGGTTGAAACAAGCAAATCACAACTGTCTGGTGCAGTCTAATAGATGCATGAATCCAACTTGAATACTTGCATGGACAAATTCACAGAGATGCTATCAATGCTGATAAAAGTTTCTTCTGGGAGTTCTAGTGTGTTTATTGATAACCTGTAAAGTAAACTCTACAGGGGACTTTTCTATTTGCAGTAGTAAGTGCTTCTGGAACTTTTTGTGTAACAGAATTTAAACAAGTGTAACAAGAAAAAGTTCAGAGGTACAGAAGAAGAAAAAAGGTCCCATTTAATGTGCAGTGTGTCACTTTTGATCCTTGTATACAACCCTTAAATTGCAGAGATATGTAGGCAAATAGAATCACCATCGATTAGGGCTGCGGCAGCTTCGTTCACTCGCAATTCATTTTCAGTCTGGGTGCAGTGCAGAGTTGAAGATCTCCTGCTTTAACAAAGAGGGCTAGCGGTGCAAGTACTATGGCAAGTTAATGAAAATGGTGTTTTTCACGGCACGGCTACTTATTTCAACACAACACTGGGTCTCCTGCCACTGCTTTGGGACCGGGGAGGGAACTACAGCAGCAATACTCCTCATTGAGAAGTAAGAAAGATAATGTGCTTTCACGACACTCTCCATAAGTTTCCAATAACACCCGGAAATGTCACTAAATTTGTTGCTAGTCACTTTTTTTTAAACAAAAAAATTGTTAAAGGTGTGTGAAAACTGCTAAATATAGTGTAGCTAGTGAAGTTGCTAAGTTGGCAACACTTTTGATTGGATTTGAGTGTGTCAAGGCCATAGAGCCATAATTTCACCTGAAATGCAGACAGACTGGCTTTAACACCTTTTCCAACCTCCCAGTTTTGTCAGGCTGATAACTGTCCATGAATTGACTTTCAAATAGATGCAATAAAAACTTAAAATTCATTACAATTTCACATTTTAGGTGATAGGTATAAGAACAAGTAAAATTTTTGCAGCACTTCAACCACAAAGGAATCGAAGCATCTTTCTGAAGACATTCTTATTTTTTTAGTAGTTGCTTCTGTGGAAACACACTCAGGTGATGAAGATGGTACTGAAATAGAAAGAGCATGGTGCATTAAATTTTTATGTGTATGAGAAGCCTCCTTTTCTCCCTCTTCTCCTTCAGTTTACCCCCTTTCAAACTAGATGCTGCCTTATATGTCAAACAGCCATCCATCTGTACCTATAAGTATCATCCCTTCATCTGGAAAGCAGAGTTGGAATTTTCCTAACATCAAGGTTGCTACCAAAATTGTCTCCCTCATAGATGCTCAAAACAACATTGCATCTCCTTGTGTTGCTTTCCCTCTGTAATAAAGGAGGTGAGATAGGAGGCCCTGTGAGAGACATTGCTGTATACTTTCAAGCAACAATAGCAGACATAACCGGTGGTGTATAAAAGCAAATTAATTCCCGTTGTTAATGACTCCTCTAATTGTGCTCGCTTTAATAACCATGACACCGCTGTGGCTGTTTTTTAATAGGTCCAGAACACAAGGACTCAGTCTCTGAGGGGACACAGATTAGTAAGAGCGGAGGCACTTGTTCACACAGATAATGGCTGTATATTCTCCTCGTCGGTAAGGAAACACCCAAGTCAGCTTTGCTGCAGTGGTGTCACTTTCTTGCTGAAAATGTACAGAAAGCGTCACAGAAACTCTGCGTCTGTGGGATGTGTTCTGTATGACAAACCTTTCCATTAAATCTAACAAGCACTCATCCACTGTCTGCATTCAGCTTATCATGTTGCTGGGACCTGTAGCCGATTCAGGGCCAACAATGTCAGTCTAATCATTTCAATTTAAATTAAACGGCAAAAAGGAACTTTATTCTCTTATTTGTTTTATAAATGCTGTGATGAAATACCTTAAGATGACAGGCAGTGTTACGCATTTTTGCAGCCTTTCAGGTTCTATCTTTCCCCATGAGGAAGCAGTGAAAAGTGGGTGTGGCCAACCTTCTATTTGCATTTTACTTTCCCTGCCGGATATGAGGCATGGTATGGTGTAGGACTTTTGTCTTTTATACACTTGTCATTAATCTTTTTGTCTTTACACTGCAGCATCCCTGAAGGCTGAAGGATCACAGCCACTTAATATTGTTATATTAGACTTATCTTTTATTTACTTCAGTGAAACTCTCTAGGGTGTTCCCTTTTTACCCTTTTATTCTGTACATAAAATGCTCTATGTTGTACCACCAGGTGTTTATCTAACATTTCTCAACTTTTGTTGACTTTTTAAATGTTTTGTTTCTTTTTGTAGATATTTGAAATTAAAACACTTGGGATGTGAATCAGAAGTTTCATTACAAAACAAGATATCAATTCAGTGTTAAATCACAAATCACGAATAAAATTTTTATTTGATTTCATTCAAGAGCTTGTGATCAGTTTGAGACAATGTCACATGCTGATTTAACACACTCGTTATTAGATGGAATTGTATTGTTCCAGCCTTATCTAATATAGGTTGTTAATTTTTTGCAGATCATTGAATTTCACTTGTGTTTTCATTTTCATTCATATCTAAACTTCATTTGCAGACTGTGTTATATCATATGTCTGAAGCGTTTTTGCTCTGCAGCATTACTAATGGGAATTTTGCATTTTTAAAGAGTCGATAAAAAACACTGATACCAATCTTGCATATGTATTTAATTCTGAGATTAAAGTCAGAATTCATTTTTTTGTTTCCTTCAGTGGCCCTAATCCTTTTCCGTACATATGTGTGCATGTCTGCTGCTAGAGTTTTAACCAGGACTAAGAGATCTGAACACATCACCCCAGTTTTGAAATCTTTACACTGGCTTCCAGTCAGTCACAGAATAGATTTTAAAACCCTTCTGATCGTTTACAAATC
>JBAMHW010000026.1:19523374-19536426 GCA_037177495.1 Rhadinocentrus ornatus | reverse complement strand
CCTGCGATAGACTGGTGACCTGTCCAGGGTGTACCCTGCCTTTCACCTGAAACACTGCTGGGATAGGCTCCAGCTCACCGCGTGACCCCTAATAGGAACAAGCGGTACAGATAATGACTGACTGACATTAAATAACATGAAAAACTTATTACATAAAACTTTTTTTCAAATGATATATAATTTCATTTCACATATAAGGCTGTTATACTGCCATGTAAAATCGAAAGACTTTATTTCCTTTTTCAAATGACCAAATTTATTAGGGCTTGTGCAGTTGCACGCAGAAAATGGAAGAAGAGATTACACACATACAGCTCTCCAGTTGGTAAAAGGCCAGCAAGAGGAAAATTAGGGCATTGTGGGTGAAGTGTGTGTGTGTGGGTGTGTGTGTGTGTGTGTGTGGGGGGGGGGGGGTCGAAGTGGAAAAACATGCTTTCTGCCAGGTGGCATGTGCCATGTTGGGGTTTGTGTGCATTTTTAAGTGTTTCGTGTTTCAGAGCAAGAACTTAGCATATCCGTGAGTGTGTGGGAGGTAGCAGCATAAAAGCACAGGAGCTGCATGAGATTGCTGGGATTTCCACCTCAGGCAATGAGATTGCTGCCTATGAGACGTGCCTCCACCTCTACAACAATTGTTACCACTCTCCTGAACACATGGCCCAGCTTCCACACATTCATTTTAACACTTGGCAGCTCCAAAGCATATTAAGAGAAAAGAAAAGGACTGAGGGCTCCAGTCCAGTTGGTGGATGGGTTAAGTGGTGGAGAGGATGGTTAGGGGATGGGTCTGAATACTGATTCAGACTGCAGAGGTAGCTTGTAGCAAAAGCTGCTGATTTCAGAAAAAGAGAGGATAGTGGTAGGAAATAGAAAGGTGATAAGAGAGGATGTAGAGAATGGGAAAATTTAGACACGGTGAGCATGGGTGAAGAAGAGAAAGACAGCAAAGGAAGGAGAAATGAAGTAGGTGGGCCAAGGTGTAACTTCTAGGCGAAGAGCAAGAAGTCAAAAAATTGAAAAGAAAAAAGGGAAATGAGAATAAAATAAGCTTAGACTGGGGTGTGCAGTAGACAGACTCAGATGGAATAAGAGGACTAGACAGGATTGCTGAAGGCTTCCTTCACAGACCCTTTAAAAATCCTCCTCAGACTGAGTAGCACAACTGCAACATTTCAGTCCATCTGAGAGGTTTAAGGACGAAGCAGGAAAATACTTTTCAATAGCATTCACTGTTCGGAGCAGAAACTGGCTTTGATTTGCATCCTTCAAATGACACCACTGCTGGAGATGAGAAATGCGTGATGTGACTGAGCAAGCATTTAATTTTTCATTTAGAGCTTTGCAAATGGATTTCCTGCTCCCTTTTAATCAAATAAAAACACATTTTCAGGATGGGAAACAAGTAGTTAAGCTGGAAATCCATTACATTCAAGCATTCAAGGATTATTTGTTTACTATGGTGTCCTCTTGTTTTCTTAGTGTAAGAACCTACAACATTCTTGTAAACTTGCTCTTACCTCACATGCATATAAAACTTGCATGTTGTTAAATTAATATATGGCCCCCAGATAGAAAGTGAGGCATGTTTACTCCCGCAAAATTTCTTATGGATAAGTATAGAAAAAAAAGTATAGAAGCATGTTTTATTAGGACATTTGCAAAGTGTTCCAGTCACTTATAGAAATGCATGTTTTCTCTCACGTAGTGATGCAATGAAATATCAGACCATTCTCAATGCTGTCAGTAGGATTTATAATGCTGATTCACGTCATCTTCCTTTCACGTATCACTGCTTTTACATTAAAACCAAAGCATATGCTCTCTTGAGTTGTCTCTCACTCTTCATTTCTCTCTCATTGTTCATCAATTGTTAAACTGTCAGAGGTGCATGTTTAGCAAATAAACCTAGCTTGTGAATTCCAATCTGACATTTATTTTCTACTCCTTATGTCATGTGGGTTCATGTATGTCTCTGTTGCTCACAGAATATATTTGAAAGCTGTCCTATTTTTCTCCCCCTTGTATGCATACTAATGTACACTATTCCTGACCCACACTCTTTAGGAATTATGACTTAATGGCACAATATATCAATCTGGATTAACAGAAACAATGCAAATGCAGCCGAGTGGAACAGATGGGTCTCAGTGCGCTGCGTTTTGTGCACGCGGGTGTGTTTGCAGTGCTGGCAGAGGCGATTCATGTGACCTTGATGGAAGCAAAGAACATTCAGAACCATGGACAGCTCTGAAGCAGATACATTGCCTTTCAAGGTCATTACTTGTTGTTTTAACAACATTTAATTGATGGAGATTTGATCTGATATTTAAAATCAGTTTGATCAAGAATTTTAACTGTATTTATAGTTCTGAAAGGAAGAAAGAGGAGAAACTGCTGCATCAAAAGAGCACAAGCGTGAATTTAGCTCATTTTGCTCATTTTGCTCATTTTGCTCATTTTGCTCATTTAGATCACATTTTCATATTTTTTGCAAAGGCACCGCAGATGCACAAATGCATTCATTGTAACAATAATCAGACTCCTACCACTGCAGAAATATTGACTTTGAAATTAAATTACATAATTGTCAGTGAGGAAATATTTGGATCAATTTGTATTATTCTCCATTTGAAGGAATATTGACTTGTGATACCAATCAGGTATATGAGATAATATTGTAGAAACAATAATAAGTTGCTTGGTCCCTTTATGACTCTAAGCAACTCATTAAACATGTAATGCTTCTTTTTCATTGGCTATTAGATCATCAGGCAACCCAATAATTGTATCTATCAGAATATAATGAAAATGGTTAAATCCCTTCATACGATAAATTCAGCAAAGCTTATTAGTTGCTCTGAAATGGCTGCAAATAAGCGTTTATATTCTGTACAATCAACCAAGTCCTGTGATATGCCTTGAGGTGCTTGTTTTAAGATGTGTGTTTACAATTTCAGCTCACTCTCCTAACACCTGCGAAACTGCTTCCTCACTCCAAAACAGATTGTATTTAATACCAAGCGCATTCAAATTGTGCAAACAGTAAAAAGAGTAAAATGAGGGGCTGCTAAAGAAAACAAAATACCTCTAAATAACATCTGAAATATGCAACATTACTAAAGGAATGGAACTATAGTTAAAATGTGCACTGCTGACAAACACTTAATCTTCAGTGTTTAGTCCTACAGAGTCTACCTCAGTGTATAATTCTCAAACTGTTAGAGTGCCAGCTTGAGTCCTTAAAATCAATACATATTGTACTTAGAGGTGATTTAACAAGGCAGCAATAATGTGAAAATAGAGGAGGGGCTTGAATTTCATGTGAGGATTAATCTCATCAGGGGACTGAAAGTTAATCAAAGTCAAATCAATTCAGCAGAGTTTCAGCCCAGGTGTTATACATTCTTAAAGAGATTTTTTTTTTTTTTTAGATTATGCTGGACATGTGTAACAACTTGGTTGATTACTATACGTGATATTGATGGCCCTGGAAGAATCACATTTTCTAAATTTAGACTAAAACTGGCAGTGGGCTGCTGGAAAATACCTTATTGGGGTCATATTAGCTTCTTTTTTTTATGTATGGGGCAGACTATGATGTCTGACTTATTTGACAGGATGCAGCTTCTAATTTGCTTCGTTAAGACAAAACATGAGACTTACTCCGCTTTCCTGGCCAGTCCAACTGAGCGGCAGAGAGTGGTGGGAGTCTGCGGAACCAGTGACTTGCAGCAGGCGTTCCTCTTGTCCTCCTCGGCGAAATCGGTGCCGGCTTTGCTCACTTTAGGCGACTGCTGCGAGGTGGGAACGAGCTGGAGCTGCTGTGGGTGGTGGGAAGTCGGAGCAGGGGGAGTCGGGTGTTGCTGAGGCTGGGCCGCTACACCGGTAATCTGCTGCTGATGTTGCTGAGGAGGAGGAGGCGGCTGCTGCGCCTGCTGCTGCTGCTGCGCGTGCTGGCCGAGATGAGCCGCGGCTTTGTTGCTGCTCCCCGGGTGCTGATGGAGGTGGGCTGGCGCCTGGGGACTGGCGCTGCGGTGATTTGGATGGTGATGGTGATGCTGGTGATGCTGAGCGGGCTGTTGGACGTAGAGCTGGGGGTCCCGCAACTGTCGGTTCTCTCCGATCAGATCCTCCACCTTCCGCTCGAGTTCGTCGATGCGTTGGCGCTGCGTCTGGATCAGGCTTTGCTGGTTCTGGACGATGGTCGTGAGTTCCTTCAGGTAAAGAACGGCTTTCATGGGATTATCAAGCAGGCTCTCCATTACTAAGTGCAGCTGTGGCCGTTTGCCCGGTTGTGTTGGCTTCTTCTTCAGCTGTTCTGGCGTTAGAATCCGTCGGTAGGGCCTCTTAAGACTTGTGTATCCGGGATGCTGTGGCGGCGGTTTGACGCCTCTACGCTTCTATGAGTTGGGTAGTTTCTCTTCCTCTTTCTGTGTGCTTAATGAGGATACCAGAAATGGTGCTGATGCAAGGGGGATGAGCATCAGCAAAGTGCGGAGGCGGGGCCGTAGTGATGTCAACACGCAGAGCAACTGATAAAAGAGAATTGCGATTTATTTTCGCAGGGTTTGCATTTTATTAATTTTTTTTATCATGGTTTCCGAGACTTTTCATCTAACAACGAGTCTCTCTAACTTTTGCATCCGCCCAAAATTATTTGAGATTTTTGGAGTTAAATTAAGCGTCTTTTCTTTGTATCACTCTGACTTGAGCCTCGAGCCTTAACAGAACGTTGTAAACTTTTAAACAAAAACAAGTAAAACACAATAAAAAATAAGCTGGTTCCCTTCTTACCTGGATTCATCACCAACTTACGCTGAACGGCTAACCTGCTCCGGACCAGGTTACGTTCTGAATAAGAGATCAACGAGGATAAAAGCACCACCTCCTCACCAAAGTTCTCATGGAAAATTACCTGCCTATTTTTAGAAGATCCCGTGGACGTTGGTGCGCTTAAGAGAGGAGCGCTTATGTGAGAAATATAGTTTTTAGGGATTGACGCATCCTTTTGATGAAGAAAGAAAGCCTCGTCACTGAGCGCTTTGAGGAATGTTTTGTGCTTGTTTTTAACATGTTCTTAAGATGGTTTAGGTCTATTAGGGTTGCATCTGAAATAACGAGGTTAATAATAATGATCACACATGGCAGAACTGCAGAACCGTGAATTTATGAAATGCCCTCGTGCCATAATCCAACACAAACAGGTGCTGGGCCTCTAGAGCTCAGCACTGAACGCAGATCTCCATCAAGCCATTTTTATTTATTTATTTTATTTATTTATTTTTTATCTTTAAGCTTGTGCTTGTGGGCATTATTTTTTTATTAGAAGCTATAAGCCCCAAATAATCAATCAAAAATATCTCGTCCATAACTTTGAGTTATGTTGCTAACAAACAGTCAAATGTATATACGCCTTGGCGAAGATTAAAAATAAAAAGGAAAGTGAGGAAGTTCCTTGTCCTAATATTTAGTATTGTATAATTAATAATTAATAATAATTAATCAATAGTTTACGCATTAACGGAGTTAGAAATGATCTGCCAGCATTCCTTCTTGGCTGTTACTGCGGCAACAGTGATGCTTTTGGACTGGATGACGCGTTTATATTCTTCATATTCCCTTAAGAATAATTGTTTGCTCCTCCTGCTGCTCTGCAGGGTTACTCCGATTGGTCAGACGCTGCAAACTCCACCCCTTTTTTGTGTGAGCGCGTCCTGGTTCTAGATGGGAAAACCCTGGGTTTAATTACCTAGTTGATAACTAGCTTTGTCATCCCACTTATCCAGATCCTGAATGTCTGGGAAAAGCTGGATTTTATTCAACCCTAGTAACAGAGAGATAACCTGGTGTGCTAATCACGCTTTGTCATACAGGCCTGGTTACTGAGCGGCTGTGTTTGGGGTAAGTTGATTTTTTTACTGGCCTGATTAATTATGTGGTTGAGTTTTGTTTTATGCTTGATGGTGAAGTGGCCAAAGCAGTAGGAAATAGGGAATCGATCAGTGATTTGTACATCTCAGTTAAAATGTCCTTGACGACACAGAAAGCCCTGAGTTTCCTAGGCAGGTGGAGGCGCTGCTGGGCTTTTTTTTGGGGAGATTGTGGCATGATGTGGTTTGGAGGACAGGCAGGTGTCAATTTCAGATCAAAGAAAGTTAAAAACCTAAACCTGCTGCACTTGGTGGCCCTGGAAGTTGAGTGGTGTGAACAGAGGCGATGGAGAGTTGTTTCTGCCCCCACAGCACAGCTCTTTGGTCTTGGCAATGATGAGCTCCAGCGACATGTCAGGAAAAGCCTGGACCTGACAGCTGACTGGCTGCTGGTACTCAGAGCCTGAGTCTCTGTCAGGTGGGTCACCCTGGGCCATGTCATCCTTGTACTTAAAAAGTCTTGTTCCTCCTCTGCTAGTGATGTTGTTGGCGTTAAATGTTCAACTTTGTCTTTTGAGATCTTAGTTTCTAAAGTCTCATTATTTAAATTTTGGTATTTTCATCACTATCATTTTAGGTTTTGTCTTATTTTCGCGTCATGTGTTTTCAGATAATTTAATTTCATTTTTTTGTAGTCCCTTATTTTTGTTCAATGTGGTTAGGTTTACTCCTGCCTTTGTCACACCTGGTTTCTGCTGCTCATTACTTCTCACCTGGTGCCAATTTCTCATTAAACCCTTATTATATAAACTACCCAGGTTCTTTTCTTTGTCAGATAATTGCTATTGTGTCTGATGCTATGATCTGATATTATAAAACTGAGATGGTTGCACTTCTTTAGTTGTTTAACTTAATGTCAGTGGCAAGAGCCAGAATTTTGAGCCAACCTCTGCATACTGTATATGTTCTGTACCACCAAAATGGTGAGTGATCATTATAAGGCAACAAATCAAGCCAGGTTTTTAAGGTAAAGAAGTTGATTATTCTTTGACTAAGTCAGTCCCTTGATGTCAGCCAAATTTAGCTGCATTTCCTCAGGTGAGGACAAAACTGTTGGCACAAAAACACACAAAGTCAAAGTATCACAGAGGACACTTTGCTCTTTGATGATTTCAGTCACCTGAAAAAGATAATCAACAACCCATCTTTTCTGATTTATGTTAATTTGTCCAGTGAGCACCTGCCAGTAAAAGAGGGTTATATGTGCTAAAGAGGTGTAATTCCCAGCTCTTCTGCCAATTTGGATTTAAGTTCTCTACTTTTGCATTTTCTGTGCATTTTAAAGAATTCAGGTACTCTTTTATCACAGTTTAAGGAGGGAGATGGAGACTCTGTTCACTTCTATATGAGAATTAGATGAGCTGAAGCTCAGGAAGTCCCTGCTGGCATGGCAAATGTAATCGGCATCTCATGTTTGATGAGTTGGTCACAAAGTAATTTAGCTATATTAGATAGTAGCAGTATATTCTGTTTTTTGTTTTCCTTCATCTTCTTTCCTGTTCAGAGGATTGGTGGGGGGAGTGTTGACCTGCAAGCTTAGTTAATTACATTATTGGTTCCTTCAAATGCTCCCCACTTAGCAGTAAAGTATGAAAATGATGTGACAAAAGTTAGATCCTAATTTTACAGGATGTCTGTCCACATATTCATGTCCCCCATCCAAATAAACCATGAAAATCAAGGGTTAAAATAAATCATTGTTTCTTAAAATTAAGCAGTTAAGGGGAAAGCAGAAAAAAAAGATTAATGGATTTAGGGTTGCACAGATGATCTTTCCTGATGTTTTTATCGATTTGACTGCAAGAAACCTGAGCTGTTGTTTAGCTGTAGTGTGTCAAATGTGCACATTCACTCTTTTTGTCAGCTGAAGGGCTTTGTTTGACTTAAGCCCCATTATGTTCTGCTAAAGTAAATCCTTTTACTTAAATTATTCAAATATTGGTCCTTTTTCCATCTAAAGGACATAAAGCCTCAGTAAATTAATGTATAGTTTCATGAGATCTGATGATAAAGTGGAATAGTTCTATAAATTAATTTACTCCTGACATTCAGTTTCATCAGTCTTAAAACAGCTCAGAGAAACTGTAAATGTCCTTTGTCCTTGAGACGATAAAATATTAGGACCACAGTGGTGAGCCAGGTTGGGGGCAGCCAGGTCCCTTTTTCCATATGGCTGCTTTAAAAGCAGCATGAAGTGAAAAATAGCTTCCTGGGCCAACCGACAACACATGGCTGGACGGAGCCAAAAATAAGACTTTTTACAGCTGGAGTGTAAAAACTGAAATGGTGCAGGCAGTGACTTTGGTGCCAGGCTGACATCTGCAAGGTTTGTCCTTGTTTATGATGGAGTCTTGTGGAGATGTACAACTCACCTTTAACACCAGTTACCTTGCAGTGGTGTGTGAGGACAAGAACAAGCTGCAGTGTGATATGAATGTTCAAGGTCTCCTGCATCTGCAGATAAAAAAAAAAAAAGGTGACCTTTAACAGAAAAACAAAAAGCTTCTCAATCTTTTTTTTTATTATTAGAGAGACTGGTAATGACACACATCAGGAAGGTGATGCCACCTACATTTGATCCATTTCAGTATGTATACAGACGCAACAGGTCAACAGAGGATGCCATTGCGCTCAACAAACTAACATCTGAAACATAAAAACAAAAACAAAAATTGCTTTTTCACTCTCAAATCTGAACCTGATCCATCTGGTTGTATTACACCAGCAGATTTCACAGCTGTGGCTCCTGCAAACCTCAACCATTATTGAAATCTAATTCAAATGTGCTACCGATTTATGTCAACATCCTGCTCGTTTCTTCCCCCTCAACATGAGCTGAATGAAACAAACAAGAGAGGCGACGTCCTTTCCTTTACCATCAGCTGGGCGATGACTGAAGAAAGTGATGAAGAACGGTGGAGGAGAAACAAAAATTCTAAAAGTTAATATTAATGATATAATTTTGTGTGCCTACGATGGACTGGCAACCTGTCCAGGATGTTTCCTGCTCCTGCTCCACCCCAACCCTGACTTGGACTAAGCAGTATGGATAGTTAGATGGATGGATGTTTTATTTTGTATGCATTTCTTTCAGGTTGTAGTCTGCAAAGGTCAACAGTGTCCATTGGAGGTCTGTTAACAATTAAGGACAATTGGCTGTATTGGAACAGAACTTTGTTGCCTATAGAGCAGCTGAAAAGAATCATAAAATCAGCAGAAGTTATTTGAGGAATCAGTTATCTACTTATCTCAAATAAGGGGGCCAAACATCAACATGATATATCAAGTTGGGCTGTTTTCTAGGTTTATCTGCAAACAAAAATGGGTGTTTTCACCAAACAAGCCGTTAGATCTGAGGGGGTCCTTGTAAAAGGAGATAAAACTCCCTTCACCCCGCTCGTCAACGCGTCGCCCAGGCGGTAAATGGTGTAGACCCGCAGTACCTGCGACAGAAAAGACGATCAGTGTGGGCATGGAAGCTTTCACTATGAAGACTGTGGGTGTCAAAACACCCACATCCCCCACAGGTGTGATGTTCTTCTCAACCTGGTGGTTGACAGGTGATAGGATTTTAAATGCAGGGGCAGGTCTAGAAAAGTTTTGATAGGGGCCAACTCAGGGGCACTGACCAGGAAAACGGGGCACAAATGAGAAACAAAATAAAAACACTTTAATTTTGGTTCAGAAGTTTGAAGGGAATGAGAAGAGCTTTAGTAGAACATTGCAGTGTTACTGATGGAACATGGTTCTCAATCTCAAGTCGCACAAAGACATTAAGGTTGAAAGCTCTGTGCTTACCGTCCAACCCCATCCTTCCTCTTCATGAGGATTTTGTGGCCTGTTAACGGACTTGACTTGATGTCAGCTCTAATGTGGAATCACTTATATGAGTTGCTTTTTTCCCAGGTTTTACTGTACAGGGTGCACATTATGAATCTCCTGTTGCGTTCACATATTTAATGGCTTTAACAAAGGATAAAAAGAACCATTTGGAGTGCTTTATCATTTTTGATGCTGTGAGACAATCATGCCTCTACAATTACTTGAACGAATTTAGAATCGGATAGTTTCCCTTTATGCAATTTAATCTTTAATAATTGGTTAGCTTAAATCTGGGTCAGGGATGAGTCACAGCTTCAAGTGGAGGAGTTTTAGCATCTCAGGTTCTTGCTCACCAGTGATGGCAAGTTAAAGCAAGCGTCAGGTTGGTGCAGCATCAGCAGTAATGAGGGCATTACAGTGATCCATTATTCTGAAGAGGGAGCTGAGCTGAAAGCCAAGCATCTTCACTCCAACCTTCATTTCATGACACTTGTGTCATGACTGAAAGAGTAAGATCATGGATACAAAAGGGCTGAAATGAACAACCTTCTGAGGGTAGCAGGGCTCCGCCTCAGGGATAAGGTAAGTATCCTTGCCCTATTTTTTTACTCCAAGCTCTGGGAAGAGCTCCAGGGTGAGTTTGGAGTAGAGCTGCTGCTCCTCCACATTTGAAAAGGGTCACCCGAGGTTGTAGTGGAATCTGATGCATTCTGGTCATCTCCATTTGGAGGTTTTTCAAGTGTGACCAGCTGGGATGAGACTCTTGGGAAAACCCAGGACACGTTTGAGGAATTTAATGTCCTTCTGTAATGGGAATGCCTAGGGATCTCCGAGGAGAAGCCAGAGTGTGTCAATGGGGACAGACCTTGGATAAGTGTTCAGTTGCTTTTAGAAATCTTAATAAAAATAATCATAATATAAATTCTAAATATTATTCTAATATCTATTCTCAAGACAATCAATATTTTGCTTACAAAATACAATGGAATGTTTTTTTAGTTTAAGTGAAAGCTTTTCCCACAATTCTACTGTGTATGCAAAGTCAAGAAATCATCAAAGTTGGCATAATTCATCAAGAGCAGTGAAAGAATTTTTTTTATTTTATGATCCACTCAGAAATAGCAACTCTATGGAGAGTGTGTTGTGCATGGATTAAGCTGCTCTACATGACCCAAATTATATCAAAATGAACTCGGAGTCCAAAGGGATTTATCCTTTGGGCACACAAATGTGTGTAAAATTCCATGCCAATTAATCCAGTATTTCAATATTTTTAGTTTAGATCAGAGAGATGGGCCAATCAAGCAACTCCTATCCCTAGAGCTTCACTGATGGGATGCAGATTGAAGGCAGAAAATACTGCAGACTCTCTATACAGTGCACTGATGAGGTAAGTCCAGGTAAAATCCATTAGTTTACATTGATTTTTCTTTATGTCTCAAAGCTAAAGAGAAGAGGAAGATAAAAGAGAAGGAGATGGATAACAGAGGGAGTTTTACTAATGAGATGTGGGTTGTGGAAAAGAGTTTTGTTTTTTTATCCATTCCAGCGTTGACATTTTATTTTAAAAACCACAAAGAACTTTTAAAGTTTGGAACAGTAGCTCAAAGAACTTTTGTTGTTTCTGCCAAAAAGTTTGAACAAGCTCGTTCCTTCATGTTTCTGCAAAGGGGGGGGGGGGGGGGGGGGGGGGGGGGGGGGGNNNNCATCACTATTAATAATTTGAGACGGGCTGTTCACACAGTCGCTCCAAGCAGGCCGGAGGCAACACATGATCAGCCAAACTGTTATATTTGTGTGTCTGGTTAACAGTTGTAAGCACATTTCCCCAGAAATTACTACTAGTTGAAAACTTTCAGTTCAAACTCAGTTTTAAAAAAAAACAAATAAAGTTACATTAAACTTCAGAAAAGCTGTATTCTTCTCAAGTTGAAAATTTATTAGTTTATATTTGATGCCCTTTACAAAGCTTCCCACCTGGCTTTAACAAAGGAGGTGTTCAGTAGTTGTATCTTCTTGATCCTTAGCCAGCTTTGGTGTCTAAAACCAATAGTCATCAGACCCATCTTCCTCTCTATTGGCTCAGGGGAGATCAATAATAAAAGAGAGTAAGGCTTCAGGGATCTGTTGTAGATTAACTTAAGTTCCAGCTGATGGGAGGAAAGTTGTGGATGATGCAAGGCTGGAGACACAATGACTGCATAATAAATTTATCAACAGATAAAAATGGTTTTGATGGTTTTGATTGTGACAATAACTGCTGGCCTCAATGCTGCTGACCTCAAATGGAAATGTCTAGAGGTAGAATAACTGCGCATCATCTGAACCGAATTAATATGGCTTCTGTAATGAAAACAAAGGCTGGGGAGTTCAGGTGAGACTGCCTATCACTGGGGCGGAGGCCACTAAGGTGATTAAACAACTCCACTCTGGCAAACAAGGAACAATGCAGTTTTAGTCCTGATTTTGGGACACTGGAGTAGTTCTTTGTCCTTCTGAGGAGGACGTGAGGCTGAGGCGAGACTGCTTGGGAGATGAGTAAGTCTTGTGCCCTCAGTCCAGAACTTTATAGTGAAATTATCCACTAGAAGCCAATTCCTGAAGAGCTGCTGGAAAGCATACCAATCCTGTGTTGGCACCTGCATGTTCAAATTTGCATAATTGATCAACCCACACTGCAGCAGTTATAATATTGATTTAAAACAAAGTAAAATAAATAAATAATGGTTTACAAAGAATGGCTGATCCTATAAATAGGTTGAGGCATCCTCCAGGTGTTTCGCAGGGGAGGTGTTTTAGGTATTTCCCACTCGGAGGAGCCTTGGGAGTCTTGGGAAGAGCTGGAGGAGATGGTTGTCAAGAGGGAGGTCAGAAGGTAACTGGTGACTGTTGCCACTGTCACGTGGACCTGGATGAGTGGCAGAAAATTGATGATTGGATGGATGGATGTTCAAAACCTTCGTTATGTAGGTTCAGTGTGCAGCGAAAATGTCATTTTCTCTATGATGTACCAAATCCTATTATGACTTGTTCAATTCACCAACTAGAATGAATCTGACTCAGTGGAAATCTTGTTTTTTTTGTGTTTTTTTCTTAAAAGAAAAGAATGAACCCTCAGACCTATAGATATTTCAAACAGGCTGACATTAAACAACAATGTCTGTATTATTTCTATAATGCTGCCTGTGTATGTTGAAACATTTCTCCCCTTAGTAAAATCCAATGTTTTTATTTTATTTTATTTTATTTTATTTTATTTTATTTTATTTTATTTTATTTTATTTTATTTTATTTTATTTT
>JBAMHW010000026.1:19510959-19523274 GCA_037177495.1 Rhadinocentrus ornatus | reverse complement strand
TTACAGACGAGTGAAAGAGAGAACTGCGTGCCTGCTCCTCATTTCTCCGCTCTTCTCACTATCACCCCTTTTTAAGGTAATTACCTAAAATATACACTGGAAAATGACTAATACGTTGGTTGTAAATATACCGCTAATGATAGTTCACTGTATGTACTGACGTGTCTAACCAGGGTTTAGGGGGGGTATTATACCAGAAGCAAAATTGAAAACTTTGTGTTAATGCTTATGGGTCCCATACTTTGACTGCAGCAGAGAAGAACTATCATTCAGGCAAATGAACTCAGGCAAATTAGAGTTCCTTGCCCTTAAATGGGCAGTGATGGAGAAATATAGAGACTATTTGCACTACGCCCCCTTCTTTACAGTCTATAGTGACAACAACCCACTCACTTACATACTGTCTACGGCCAAACTGAATGCAACAGGTTGTAGATGGGTAGCTGAACTGGCAGATTTCCACTTCACAGTCAAATACCGACCCGTTACGGAAAATATTGACGCAGACAATCTACCCAGAATGCCGTTGGACACGGAAACTTTTATGACAAAGTTTTCAGAGGAAATGCCTTATGATGTGATTGGACAATCGACTCAAGCAGTGGAAAATCAAGATGAATCCATTGCGTCATGGTCAATGGGTATTTTAAACACTTCCCCAGTCCTGGTCACAGGAGTACCTATCATTGCATTCACAGCAGAACAAATCAAACATGATCAGAAAAAGGATACAGTGGTGGGGCCAGTGATTTAGTTTAAATGAGCAGGAACTAGACCCATGGCCACACAACTGAAACAATTCAACACACATACTGCATGTCTCCTCAGGGAGTGGGAGAAACTGGAGATTGCTGAAAATAGAATCCTGTACAGGAAAACGGCAACTAGGAACCAGATGGTGCTCCTGGAACTACATAAGGATACGGTGTTGAGGGAACTCCACAATGAAATGGGCCACTAAGGCACAGAAAGGACCATTTCACTGATACGGGATTGGTTTTATTGGCCCTACATGCAAAGCGAAATCGAGGACTGTGTTATGAAAAAATGTAAGTGCGTTAAAGACAAGAAATCTACCCAAGAGACGAGAGGACCACTGAATAATATAGTTACCACTCAACCTTTCGAACTGGTTTCCCTGGACTTTTTGCCCTGTGACAAATGTAAGGGTGGTTACGAGTATATCTTGGTTATCATCGACCACACGATTCACTCAGGCATATGCTACGACTTTCAAATCAGGCAAAACAGCAGCAGACAAAATACTTAATGACTATGCGATGAGATATGAATTTCCAGCCCATCTCCATCACGACCAGGGGGGCGAATTTGAAAATCAGCTGTTTGCACAACTGAAAAAGTGCTGTGGAGTTGCAGGGTCCCGGACCAACCCTTACCACCCTGAAAGAAAACGGGCAGGTTGAAAGGTTCAACCGGACGTTACTCAAAATGTTAAGGTGTTACGTGAGCCACTGATCGCTGCCACCTGGAGCTAATCCAGCATATGAAAGCCGGCCCGCTGTTGCCGGCTTGGAGTGGCCAGAACTGTCACACCTCCACCTCCTCTCCTCTGGTTGGCTCATCGATCGACCAATGCCTGTGTTGGCTGTCAGCATCCCGGAAATAAAAGCCTGCGGTGTCTTATCATTCAGCGGCAACTGTTAGGCCCAGACAGTTTGCCCTTGGCTTGTGGGAAGGTGGTGACTTGGACCGTGTGCTTAGTTGGTGGTAATTTGTAGAGAGATCTAGAGTAATCCAACTGTGTTAGGACTTTTTGTTTTTTGAGTTGTGGATTGTTTTCTGCCTAGTAGTATTGTTTCCTTTATTAGTGGATAAAACGTAAAGCCCATTTGGCTTCTCTTTAAGTCGTCTTTTTTTGGTTAATGATCTTTTTTTCAATCAGAATAGATAATAGTAGAATGTGTTGGGCTAGTTTAGTTTAATCAGAATTGTGTGTATATATAGTTTTTTTGTTATCTATTGGATATGCTTCACCTTTTGTTAACAGACTTAGTAGGCTATTTTTAGTTTACCCTTTTTGCTTAGTCTTGGTTTTGTTTTCAACTGGCAGTATTTTGTGTTAGACCTTAGCGGTTCTATTTTTTTTTCGCTTGTGAGCCGGTGTGGCTCTTGACTGTTGCCGTAAGGCTGATCTTATGCAGGTTGCTGAGCTTTATTCTCTGTTGATTCCGAAACAGTCCACCAAGAGCCAGATCAAAGCTCTGCTGGTGGAACAGTTGGAAGCATTTGGGGTGTTAGAGGGGCCTGCTGAAGCCGCGGAGGTATGTAAGGGCGCTCTGGCTTGGGGCGACCCAACTAATGGGGAGGTGGAGCCTACCCCTCAGACTCGCAGCACAGCGACAGCTGAGATGGGATCTGGAGATGAACAACAGGTGGGGACACCGGTTACTCTTCCCCGATATGATCCACTTTCCTCAGGCAGCCCTAAGGCCCGTCGTAGGGCTCGGCCCAAATTTGCAGGCTCAGATGGAGTTTTACTAAAGGAAGCTGTAAATAATAGCTGACAAGGCTGTCAGTCTGTGTAGATTGGAGCTGGAGGCTCAAGCCCAGGCACCACCCCCTCCCGTCTGTCTTACAGCGGTGGCTCCTCCTGGTTCCACTGCGTTTGATGTGATTAAGTGTATCTCCTTGGTGCCTGCTTTCAGGGATACAGAGGTTGACTCGTACTTTGCTGCATTTGAGCGCATTGCGGGTACATTAAGTTGGCCGCGAGATGTGTGATCATTCTTGTAACAATGCCGATTGACTGGAAAAGCGCAAGAGGGCGTTGCAGCGCTTCTGTTAAAGGACAGCTTAAACTACGACACGGTCAAGGCTGCCGTTCTTCAAGCCTATAAGCTTGTGCCTGAAGCGTACAGACAAAAATTTAGACAGCAGAGGAAAGCTGCTGATCAAACATATATTGAATTTGCACGTGAAAAGAGCACCTTGTTTGATAAGTGGTGCGTCGCTTCTAAGGTTTCTGATTTAGACTCCTTAAGAGAACTTTTGCTACTCGAGGAGTTTAAGAATTGTCTGCTTGTATGCATTGTTTTATATCTGAATGAACAAAAAGTGACATCCTTTTCTTCTGCCGCTCTACTAGCGGATGAGTAGGTAGTAACGCACAAAATGTCGATTCCCCCCAGTGTGGAGAAGTTCCACACTCGTCGTGTCGGACAGAAAAGACTTGAGGAAACTTGCACTCGTCCTGTGATTAAAAACATCACCTGTGAAAAGGCCCGAGGTGCGGGAATGTTTTTATTGCCACCAACCTGGTCACATCATAGCTGACTGCTTAGTTTTTAAAGCCAAAAACTCAGAACAAATCACAACCACCTGTCATGTTCTCTTCCCTGCCTGTCCTTTTCAGTAGATCTAAGTCACCTGGGTTTGTCTAGTGCACTCTGCCTCTGCCATTGTTCCTGCTCTGACAGGCAAGTAGTCTAATTCAGTCCACCTGGGTTTCTCTGTAGTCACTGCTCTACTTAACCTCCCTTCAGTCCTGACTTCTCTGCCACATTATCAGCAACAGCAACCTGCCAAGTTGAAATCCAACCTTCCAGTTTTTGTCTACAGATTACCTACTGCTTTGTCCTTGGATTTACCCTCTTGCCTTGCCCTTGTCGGATACCTCCTGCCTGGTTCTGTTGGATTTCTGGATTTTGAACCACGCTGTGTTTCTGGACCTTGAGCCTCGCCTGTCGCCCTGGTTAAGTACCCCATCTGCCTCAGTGTTATGACCATTGCCTGCCTTCTGATCTTGCCTCTGGATTTTGGACTGTTTCAACTACTTTCCTTCCCCCTTCAGGACTAGGCGGCTTCACTTGAGTTTCCCCGGACTCTTCAAATAAATCTGGTTAATTTCTACTCCTGTGTGTGTGGTTGAATTTCCGGGTCTTCACAGTGAATCATTACACCACCAAAAAGCATTGGATTGGTCCAGACACAGACCCACTGCAGAGACGAAAGACCAGATAAGTCAAGTAACCCTTATTCGTGTGTTTGTTAGTTTTTTTGTTTTGTTTTTTTTTTGTTTTTTTTTTTTGGTTTTTCCCCTTTTTTACTGTTTAAACCCCTAAATCCACCAGTCCCATGCTATCTTAAAGATCTTTTTGGGGGTCATTAACCCCAAATATACACCATCATTTAGAAAATAAATGTGATTCGGCTCAAGCTGCTGTTACATCATGGCAGCATGCAATGATTTCACACACTGTCTTTACAAGCAGATGATGCTCAGAAGCTATTCTTTATTCTAAATTTAGAAAGGTCTTTAAAGATCTACAGCTTCTATACACTATCTGTACTTGAGTGTTAAGGTACAACAGCTCCGTTTACCATCTGTTCTGTCAAGCTTTTTCATAGAACACTTCAGAATAGAGAAACTGTATGCATTTTACATTTCTCTGTCACACAGGTCATCAAATAATTGATAATGCAGTGCAAATAATAATAATAATGTATAAATAATTGTCTTTTTTGCCATTTATTATGCTGCCACACATTTAACAGTACAAGAGTACAGAGTATAAGAGTCTGCAGAAGTTGTTTACCATTTATTCTTTCTCATCCACAGTGCATGCATGAAAACAGTTTGAAGCAGTCTCAACTAACTCCCACCTCAATAAGACTGCAGCTGGAGTCAGACTATAGCCTGAACTAACATTTGCCTGGAGTCAAACTGGGTTCTGCAGTCTTCACATGAGTGCTATCTGTCTAGCACTACTCTCAGGTTAAACTTAACCTAAGCATTAATATGAATCATTGCATTAATATGAAGACAGATGTATATGAAAATTATCATAATGTAAATTTCACTAACACTACTACAGTAAATGTAAACAATTTTTCTATTATTTAAAGAATCAAGTGGAGCAGCCAGTCTTCTGAAAAAACATATGGATAGTACGTCCATGTATACATGTGTCATGAGTATGCTTTGTCTTAGAACTGTTGATATTTAAAAAATTTGGGGAACATGAAAAATAAAACAATATGGTTTAAATAAATGACTAATGAAAAAGTGCAGTCATTAAACCGTGAGAACACAAGTCAGCTGTGGTAATCCTGCAGGTTAAATAGCAAAAGGTCATATTTATGCAAAACTCTCATTACATGGGTAACATAATTAACATTGCCCTGAGACAAAGCAGCTTAGAACCAACTGAACTTGACCTGGGAATATATTTGTTTACTTTGCAGATGCTAAATGCACTCAAAACCCCATAAATTTGCTTAGCACGAGCTGGCTAAATTAACACTGTCACCAAAAAAGACATTTTTCAGGGTACATTCATCTTGCATGTGCACAACATTAAGATACAAGCCTGGAGCTCCTGGAGGTTGTTGAAAAGTCTTCAATTGCTGGTCCCTCTGGCAATAAATACGCCGTTCATGGCGCGTGTCGAAGATTAATGACATCAATCACACTCCCTCATCAGGCCGCACACATACACACTGCAAACACTGTAATCTGCTTCAGCATTTTCTTTGCAGACTAAATCTCATTCCTTTTCCCCTTTGAGGTAATTCAATGAGTGAAATGAACTGGCACTGCTTAAAGCCACAGCAGTAATTATTTACTGTCAGACGCTGCTACTTCTATCTTACAACTTGTGGAAATATGGTTTCTGTTTTCCTGTTAGTCATTAAACAGAAAGGAACAGAGGAAGGATGTTAATTTAATTTTACTTAAGGCATTCTGTTTTTATTTGTGTAGCCCTAAATCACATAAAAAAATTAATCAATCAGCCCAAACAGCAGGAGCTGCAGGAGTTACAGATCTTCTCTTTTTGGCCAACTGTATTTAAGCTAACAGCTGGTTAGCTCAATTGGTAGAGCAACAGTCTCCCATGTGGGAGACCAGTGTTTGAATCCCTCAAAGCAACATTAACACCTTCCAGTTGGGTCCTTAGGTAAGACTCTAAACGCTACTGCCTAACCATTGTAAGTTGCTTTTGGATAAAAGCTAAATAGGCTAAATAACAGTAATGTAATCAAGTAAAAAAGTGCTCACTTAAGTGAAATAGCTTATATAACTCCTACATGAATGTTAATTAACTTATTAATTTATTTTCTTAAAATAAAGAAAGACTCTAACATTGACATTTCAGGCTGCATCTACTGATTATTTTCATTTGATTTGCATCAGTGCAATGCTTTTTTGTTTTCTTGCTTATGGACAGTGCTTTCTGGCATATGTTGCTTTAAGTTCCACTACTAAAGCTGAAGATTTAAACATTTATGTTTATTCTATTGCATCTGTGTGCTACCACCATGTGGCACATTCACTGAAGTGCACTGCAACTACGCTGTTCTTGGCATGCCACATCTTAATGTTTGTCATCTTAGCGAGTTTCACTGAAGGCTCCGGTGTCACGGCCTTTGTGCTGAACAGCCTCCATCATGGGGTGTTGACATGAAGGCGTTCTGCATGTCATATCTGGAACATTTGTTCTGCATGAATGTGCTCCCATTTGTGTTTATCTTTAGGTACAGAAATCGCATTGAAATCTGGATTGCTTTTCATTATCAGCTTGAAAAGGCCACCTCCAAGGGCAGAAAAGGTTATGTAACAGCCTTTCGGCATGGACAGAAATCTGAGCATGACACACACATGCACACTCTGCAGCTGCTGATTGATTGTAAATGAGAAATGTAGACAACTTTTCCTCATCTATCTTTCACACAGCATTTGGACTTGTTATCTTGCTAGAGAGACAAGCATCAGCTGTTTAAACACACACAGACTTTTCCATAACTTGCCAATAAAAGCATACAATACACCTTCAGAGGTTCACTTTACAGAGAACTTGAAGCTATTGTTGGTGCTACTCTCATACTTTAAATGACAGTGGCTGGGCGTCAGAAGCCAGTCAGCCCAGTGAAAAACACATAGAGGAAGCACAGGAATGCATGCAATGCGCAGGGCAGCTGTCTGTGTTTTTTTTGTCATCCAGCTCAATTTAAGCCTTTTTTGGCTTTAAGATGTGAAAGGTTAAAATGACTCAAAATTTAGATGAAGATCCAGAAATGTCTCTTATGCGTTTATTTTCATTGTAACATAATTTAAAATTCAACTCAATTTATGTACTTAAGTCCTAAAGCTTTATCTCTATTATAAACATAAATTCTTCCATTTATGGGATCTCACTCGTAGCATGTTGCCAAGATCTATTCCAGCAGTGTGAGGTGGAATCCATGTAGAGAAGCACCTGTTGCTCCCTCCCTGGAGTTTTCATCTTTTTTTAATCCATCATCAGCTAAGCCATCCTTGATACATGCCGCATAAACCAAATGGTGCCAATGAAGTGACACATGATAAAGTCAAGTACTGAACTTTAAAGACTGGAAGAAAACATATTTATTTGTTCCATTTCTCTTGCTTATTGGTGAAATAACAAAACAAAATGTGATTTTTTAATTTAAAAAAAATACAGTGGGTCTTAATTCATCCTACACTTCGTGTACTTTGAGTCATTAAACTGAAAACATAGTCGCAAGCAAGTTTCAGCTAGCTTCTGGATTAGAATTCCATATTCATGCTGAAACTGTTTAATTTTCTCTGCTTTTCGATGATCAACTTCATTGTTTGCAGCATTTCACTGTGCTCCACCGCCTGTATCAAACATCTTCTTGCGGCCCTCCATGCCTGACATGGCCTCAACGTTCTTACGCCAGTCACCCACTTCAGAGGTAAGCACCTGAAGAAACAAGGGATTCCCAGTTGCTTGTTCTCCTTAAAACATCACAGACTGACAGATAATAAATACATCTTTGAGTTCTGGCTCTGCTACCTTATCTTGTTTGACGTCCTCCTTCTTCACAGACTTAAGATTAGCTCTGAGATCCATTGAGCCCTTGTGTTTGGAGCCCAGAAGAGCTCTCATCATCTCATCTGCTGATACCCTCACTTTCCTCAGGGCAGGCTTTTTGAACTTGCCTCCAAGGTCCTGTACTTTCAGTTTCAGCTCATGGATCTAAAGCATTAAACAAAATATGTGATGGAATTTCTGCTTTTTAAATATCTTTTAAGCCTTTGTAACATTTTCAAAAGATCTCGTCAGAAATGTTTGGAGGACGTGGTGAAGAGAGACTTACATCTTTGTTGTGCTTGCTCACTTTGTGTTCACAGTCATACCTCTCCTCATCCACAACATCAATTTTTCCATGAAGTTGTTTGCACAGATTCTGAAAATGGTATTTTTAAAATATACATGAAATATGTGAAAACATTTTCTGCTGTTTGAAAAGGTATCCTACAGGCCTTACTTGGAGGTCATCCAATGACAATCCAGACAGTTGCAAAGGAGGCAACTTCTCCCCTAAATAACGCACTTTCTCCTCTTCCCGCTCCTGCGTTTCCCTCTCTAAATCCTCACAGGCTCTTGTGAGGAGCAGCATCTGATTGGACATGACACGTGTCAGTCAAAGGTAGCTGGGTGTGGTCATTGACAAGTCCTCATCTGACATACATGTTATGTTCCCTTTTAAATTCAACAAGTAGGATTGCAGGATTTCCACATGTACAGTATATTTTGCACATGAAGATCGCAACGTATCGTTTATCTCAATAGGCATACTGAAAAACCTAATATGGCACGCAGTAATACGTGTGCAAAAGCCAAAAAATTGTGCTACATAAACATTGTTATAATGGCTTTTCAGAAATGTGCAAGAAAATATCTGTTATAAAGCAATGAAACATGACTTTGTGTAAAAAGTGGGTAATTAATCTTACTACGTTCAGCAAGAAAAATGTACATAATAACTCACTTTGAGGGAGAGCTTGCGAGAAGCTGAAATCTTTGACTTCGGCTGCAAGAAAATAATTTTGTCAGCACAATTTCACAGCTCAGTCTTTTATCTTTAGATCAAATAGTTACTGAGATCATTTTGGTTTTAGCATCAGACTTCAAACAATTACAATTACATGCCTGTATAATAAAATTTTGTCCTCTACCTGGAAATTTATCCCTAAAAAGAACTCTTACATGAGCATGTGTAGCTGTGCCAAGTACAGTAAAATTGTAGGGAATGACCTGTAAGTGTCAACTCCATACCACTTACTGCACCCGCATGAGAAAAGATAACGCTTTATTATTAGTATGAAGTCAAACGGAAAGCTCTCAGGGATGCTGATAACAATTCTGAGCGATAACCACTGCCACATCTTTGCCATGTCTGTAAGGACGATGTGTCCCCTCTCTATGCAGGCAGGATTAACACAGTGGAACATAGCTGGCTCACCTTATCCCCTTTGGGATTCATCGCTCTGGGTGTGTGGTACTCCTGCAACACAACACGGATACAAATGAGACTGATGTTATAAACAAACACAGTTAGGTTTGCATTGGTATAAAACAGTTTCCTGCAGTATGTTCAGCATCTTCACAGTTTTTTGTGAAGTTTCACTAATGACAACTGAAAGCTTGTTAACACATTTGCTGATGTAAGATTACTTCCACTTCAACATTACTAGAATAAAAAAACACAAGCAGAGATGGTAGATTAGATATTCTAACTTGGTTAAAATAATTTGCAAATACAAAATAAAAAAAAAATGTAGATATAGATTAATATATTATTTTAACCACAGCAAACCTTGGTAAATATATATTCATGTTTCTAAAAGCAGTCAAAATATTATTTTTAAAAATCCATTCATCACTCAAACCAGGTGGGAAAAAAAAGATTTTTCCACATCTTATTTAAAAGCCTCAAATGTGTGAAATTCATCCCAAAGCAGTTTTACCTGTGAATGAATATCTGCAGAGTTGTGGAGACAAACAGCAGCTGTTGCAGACAATGGGCAGCTTTTTATGTGAGGTCGGTGGCTAGTGGACAGCAAATATAACGTCTGGTCCCAAGAATGTGCTGGCATTAGACCAAGCATGAAATATCACCTCCCCTGACAGTGTGACAACACCAGGGAAGTGTAATAATACATCATGAGGATAAATGACATTGTCTGGATATGGTCTTCGAACACATGAAATCATATCATCTTCTTGGAATTAATAAATAAATAAATTTATCTAACAATATTTTACTGGCACCGCCTTCCTATCCAGAAAAACTGTAAGATCGTTGCAAAATTTCAGTTAGCATGTGCCCTTGTAGCCAGAGGCTAACTTAGCTTAACTTTACTTCTTTTAGCTTAGTTTAGCTTCCATTAGCATATTAAGGAACTTAGAACTGGAACAAACTTCTGTACTGGCTCATTGTAGGAGAAACTTCAATAACTACCAACCCCTTTAAAGACATATTTAACAATGTTTTAATTATTTATTAAATATTTTAACCATTTAACATCCACAAAAAACATAAAGGCTACAAACAGGCTATAACTTAGCTTTTATGAGATTATTTCACAAAGAATCGCATATTTAGTATTATAACGTCTTCTTTTTTGGTTTAGAATTGTGGTTTTGTATTCATTAAATATAAATGTAAAATTACCAGCTTGCAAGAGTTTGTAGTGACATCTTATTTTTATAGGAGAGTTGAAAGTGTTAGCTACATTTACATTTCCAATTTGTTTAATTTGTTAAATAAATACTTTTGATGGATTCTTGAAATCCAAGATTAAATCTGCTTTTTCTTTTTATAAGCAGAAATATAGACGATTCTAAAAGCTCCAACATGCCAAGGGTCATTTTAATGAACCAAATTAAGGCCTGTACATATTTAGCAAAAACACAAAAACGTTTGTTTTTCTCAAGGTGAGAATAACAAATCTAAAGTTTCTTCAAGCCAGCACTTTTTATAATTTTTGCCCACATCTTGTTCAGGTTTCTGACTAGTCACACAATAGTTGTCCTGAATTCTTTTGAGGAACAGCTGCCCGAGGCGGTGAGGTAGTATACAACACATTATGTAATTCAGGGTTCCCAAGTCCAGTCCTTGAAAGCTGCTATTCTGCAACTTTTAGATGTATCCCTTCTCCAACAAACCTGAATCACATGGCTATATTCCCCTATCCACATCTACATACAATGATTCATCTCTGCAGAGGCCTAGTAACGAGTCATTCAATTGAATGAAGTTGGTGAAGGGATGCACCTAAAAGTTGCAGGATAGTAGCTCTGGAGGACCGGACTTGGGCACTCCTGATTTAAGGCATATAAAGACGTGGACGCCACCCTGGACAAATCCCTGCCCAGTGACGCGCTGCACGAAAGGTTTCTGATGAAGCCTGAAATGTCCGGGCCAGAAAGAGCTTTGTTCTTCTTCTTCCCACCTCGAGCAAACAAACACATTTCTTTGTTCGTGCAGAGAATCTACAGGTCTTTAGAAGCGTAGCAAAAATAATAACATCCAGATTCGTACATTTGGTTTAGTTTAAAGCAACATGAGCTACGACTGGGCAAATGTTGTCCTTAGGATGTTAAACACATTTAGCCTCAAGTTACTGTAGCATTAACTGTAACCTGGTATCGAGATCATTATTATTTCTTCCATATTAGGTATAAATATGTAATAAAAGCATTACAACAAGGAGCTAAAGAGAGCCCATTGCCTAAGTAATGATGATGCACTGGATGAGTATAACACACACCTAAATCCCTCGTGAATAACAACAGCCCACAATCATACTCTAAGAATAGATCTGAATCTTCTCCTATTTTAAGCTGCTTTTAACGGGTAATAAAGTCAGTACATATGACAAAAACTGAAGGAAATCATCCAAGTAAAATGTGCATTGTATATTTTCTCTTTAGTTTTGTGTTTAGTCAAACATGATAAACAGCAACTGAGTATTTATCAGTAGCTAATTGAGCTATCCAATAACTTTTCATGACTTGTTGAAGATTGTTTGCCTGGTGTCATTTTATTGTTTACAGTAACTAAATAACTAAAGATAAATGCATTTTGACACTTTGATTCTGGATTCAATTAAAATGTGAAAGAGGAGACTTTATCTCGCCGCTGTTATAATGAAGGACAATTTAATTAGGGTTTGTGCTCTTGGATTGGCTCTCAGTAGCCAGAAGTATGTAGAGACATGCAAAGAGTGTACATGTCTCAAAGTTTACTTGATATACAATAGCATAAGAACTCCAGTCCATTTTAAATCTGCAGTGTTGTCTCCAGTGTAATTAAAACCACAGAAACAACAACATATAAAATGGTTACAGGAAGCTGGTCATACTGTTACAATTTCTTTGGTGATGCAAATCAGACTTTTTGCATTTAAATTAGATTTTAGCTCAATTAGAAATACATAACATAACAATCTCCATCCATCCATTTTCTGTACCGCTTGTTCCCAGTAGGGGTCGCGGGGTGAGCTGGAGCCTATCCCAGCAG
>JBAMHW010000026.1:19472912-19506812 GCA_037177495.1 Rhadinocentrus ornatus | reverse complement strand
ACTGCACCCAACCCCTATGGCCCCTCCTGCAGGTGGTGAGCCCATGGGAGGGGAGGCCCATGTCATCCTTTCGGGCTAAGCTTGACCGGGCCCCATGGGGAAAGGCCCGGCCACCAAGCGCTCGCCTCAGTGCCCCACCTTCAGGCCTGGCTCCAGAGGGGGGGCCCGGTGACCCACGTCCGGGCAAGGGAAACTCTGGTCCTTGCTTTTTTCATCATAGGGGTGATTTTGAGCCGCACTTTGTCTGGTCCCTCCCCTAGACACCTGTTTGCCATGGGTGACCCTCCCAGGGACACGAAGCCCCCGACAACATAGCCACTAGGATCGTGGCGGCTCAGGGAGGAGCCATAAAAACTCTAAAAAGAATTAAAAAATAAACTACTTTTGCAGCAGTGACACTTTTTTTTTTTGGGTAAAAACAGTCATACAGAGCATACCGTCTAGTTCCCTTTTTAGTCTTAGGAGAAACCGTTAAGTTCCTTTTTCCGTTTTAATTACTCAGGAGTTACTCAGTCTTATCTGGAAAATGCTAGTGCTGCTGACACTAAACTGACCTGAGATTTTACAACTCTTTTTTTTATATGATAAAAGATCTGCTTCATGGAGAAATACCAGCAGCTACTTCAAATAGAAATGGATTTCTGCTGTTTCTCTAGTAAAAGTCTATGAAAGTATCTAGGCTGTATATCACGAAGTCTGCATTGTGTAAACGATATGTTTTTTGTTTGTTTTTTGTGACAAAATAAGACACACCCAAGAGTTGTGATGCAATCAGATATCAAAAATAGATGTATTATTAAATACAACAAAATAAAGTGAATTAAATTATCAAATAAACGTTCGGGCAAAATAAACCTGACTGCTTTAGACACAAAATAAGCACAAATGGTATCCAGATGTTTTGTTTTTTCTTTTCTAGTTGTTTATCTTGGACATGTTTTCAATCATTGGCTACTCTGTGGTCATTTCTTCTCTTATTGACTTTTAGAAATGATTCATATATCATTTTCTGTTATTCCTAGTTTCCTGTGTGACAATTTAATATTTTCATCTCTTCGTGGTTGCTTTGCATCCCTTTTATTTTTTTGTCTTTGCTTCTTTTTAACAATTTATTGCTAATGTTTGATTAGTCTGATTTTGGTTGTTTGTGCATGTCTTTGGTGGACTTCCTGCGAGAATCCTCAACCTCTGGGGGCCTCTGTCAATTAGGTCGGCTCTCCCAATCTCTGGATTGTAGCTGCAGAACTATGGGGTGCCAAGTGTAAAAATTCTGTATAAAAGTTGTAGCTGACACATTTTCAATATTTATCTCACTTTTCTCACATTTAGTACATTTTTCCTACATTTTCTTACATTTAACATAACTGTTAACCACATATATAAGGTCAAAACAGAAGATCTAAATCTAAATTTTAAATCTAAATGCCATGTGTTAAATCTAAATGTTTAAATCTAAATCTAAATGTTATATGTTATATCTAAGTGTTAAATCTTATATTTAAATCTTAAATAATATATCTAAATCTTGAATTTTAAATCGAAATGTTAAATCTTTTATCTAAATGCTAAATCTTATATCTAAATCTAAATGTTTACAATATATGCTAATTGACCATGCCCCGAAACACTCGTGCCCGTGCACACACACACACACACACACACACACCCTACTAGCTTATTGGTTGAGGTTTAAAGAGGTGGGGTAAATTAGCATATATTTGAAATATTTAAGTAAAACATTTAGATTTAGATGTAAGATTTAGCATTTAGAATTAAGATTCAAGATTTAGATGTATTATTTAAGATTTAAGTATAAGACTTAACATTTGGATATAACATTTACCATTTTGATTTAGATTTAAACATTTAGTTTTAGATTTAACATTTAGATTTAACATATAGCATTTAGATTTAAAATTAAGATTTAGATGTTCTGTTTGACCCTTATATATGTGGTTAACAGTTATGTTAAATGTAGGACAATATAGGAAAAATGTGCTAATTGTTAGAAGTCAGATAAATAATGAAGATGTGTCAGCTACAACTTTTACACTAAATTTTTACACTTGGCACCCCAATGAGAACAGCTGATGGGTGTAGAAGCTGTAAGAAAGGAGAGCTGTAAGAGAGGAGAAGAGCAGTGTTCTTTTGTTCTGAAAGCCAACTTCCTGTCTGGCCTGAGAAATCTTTGCTGGCTTCACGCGCCTTCATCAGCACAAGAAGCACTTTGTCTCCGTGGAGGGGTGTTGATGACAGAAGAGGGGGCGAAGGCTGAGGGACACTAATTTGGACTGGTCCGGTTCATTTAGCGGTATAGACTTTTCAACTGGGTACCAGAGGCTCGACGAGAGCCACCGGAGAAGGGGGGTCCAGGTGAAAGGGATTGGGGGCACGCGGACAACCCTTTTTGGACCGGGATGCCACGGAACACCGGGCTTGGTGGGAGTCCGCATGATTCCTCACAATAAGCAAGCCGTAACGATGGTGGTGATGCACGGCGAGCAGAGCAGTGGATTCCTGCAGAGCCCAACACACTGCATCACAGCCCCGCAACCAAGCGCGAGCAGCTGCAGGGACAGACGCCTCCGCTTCTCCCTATCAAACCCCTCTCAACACAAAACCGGATTTTCAGACCGATGCTTGGACGGAACAAACGGATAACCGACCACCTTCTACCACTACCCGCCATTCCTTCTCCACCTCGCACGAGGAATGCGACGTGAATTTGACACGTGCGGAGAAAACAGCCTTGTACCGAGATTGAGATATACAACACCGGTGTCTATGAGCGTGCGCCGGTTGTTTTGAGCTGTGCGACAGGACAAGACGTAGAAAAGATGTTGGCGCGATGCTACCGAGCCAAACTGTCGGTGTGGGCCGCTCTGTGCGTGCTGGTGCTCTGCTGGTTCTACGTTTTCCCCGACTACAGACTCCCCCGTGACAAAGAAATTGTGGAGGAGGTACTGAGGCAGGGGGAAGTGTGGCAGAAGAACCAGACTGGCATCGATTTATACAGGTTCGACTCTAGGCTCAGATTTCTGTCTGTTGGTTTTCCAAAGGCCTCCTTGATCCCATTTTTACTCTCAGTTGGGAGTCATTGGAGAAATTGTCCTTATGGGCTGTGACCTCCTTTGTCTGTTCCTTAAGCCTCTAAACATATGGATGACAGCGAGATTATAACCTACAATTAACGGAAAGGCTTTTAATAGTTTCATAGGTTAATATTATTAAGAGTTTGACACATCCACAACACTGGAAAATGTCCTTATGGATTTATTTTAAGGAATATAACAGATATAAATGGTCATTGTTTTTATTTTGGGCCAGTGCTTTTAACACAAACCAGATCACCAAAGCATGTTATTTACACCATGGCTGTCTTATTTACACTTCATTCAGTTATGGTTATACATGGAAGCAAAGCCGATTAGGATAATCCATAGAAAATGACACCTGCAGAGCAGCGATGCAGGCCTGCAGGAAGATGCTCACCCTGAGCTGGGCTTTGCTACTTTGTAAGTAAGAAAAAAAAACTAAGGTCAGTTTTACAGCAAGTGATTCCAGCTTGATAATAAATGATCACATAAATAAACCTTCTATGATTTGACCTTTTGGCTTTTTGTCCTGTTAAAAACACAAATCTCATATTATTAATAATTTAATATTATTAATGCCTTCATATTAAATACAATTTATATCAAACAGGCCAGAGAGTGCCTGACACCAGACTCCTTTTTCTTTTTCTGTGAACAGGAAGCTGCTGACGGAATGCTGCAATCCAAAGAGGATGTTTGCAGTGACCAAGGAGAACTCGCCAATGGGCAAAGTCCTGTGGTACGATGGCGAGGTTTACCACTCGCACACTGTCAACACCGACACATACCCCCTCTTTGTCCAGGTATACATACACAACAGGATTTCATGTTCATTTTGATTTGAATGTACGCATTTCCTTTGCAGTAGCAGTCTGTGTGTTTTGGGCCTCACATGCAAAACAACAAGTTTGCACAAAACTTTAGGACATGCTGCTGCCTTCTTCAGAAGTGCAGACGACGGAAGATGATTTCTTTTCCCACTCAGTGCAACATGACACTGTTGTGTGGCGTGCAGTTATAACGGCTATCCTTAGTGAGCCCTTGAAATGGGCAGGAGCCTGGAATAGACCAGGCAGCCATCCTCTAAGAGGGATGGGATTACCAGTACACTGCTCTCTGCTGTGTGAGAGTCAATATTAGGATTTGCAGCCTACTGAGGAAAGGGAGGTTTATGGGAAGCAACCTTTTAAAAGATTCTATTCTACAGCCATAAAGCATTTCTGCAGCTTACATTTGAGGATGGTTAGGCAGCACTAAGGTTCATGCCTATGGACCCAACTGGAAGATGTTAATATTTGTCCCCTGTGGGATTTGAACTCTGGTCTCCTGCATGGGAGACAGACGCCCTGCCAACAAAGCTATCCAGCTGCTGCAAGATGCTGCAAACACCAGCAAGAGCAACACAAACAGAAACATCTTCAACCCAAGGCTGGACAATAATTCAATATCAATATATATCGCAATATACTTTTATTCAATAATGGTAATATGAATTTTGAACAAATTTCCGATATTTCAATATACATACAGTATAAGATAACAGCGTTTCACTGACTGCCGTTCAAGCCGAACAGAAAGAGCTGCAACACTTTGGCTATGTAAGCAGATGGCGTACACCACAGACACGGAGCCTGACCAATGAGCCCCGACCAAGCCCAGCAGCAGTAAAAAAACAAAAAAGACAAATCCCCAGCAGCAGTTGGCTGTGCTCAGTGCGAGGTAGAAGGCTAGGCTAGGCTAGGCTAAGCTCCAGCGCTGCAAGTTTTAGCTACAAAACGAGTGCTCATGTCTGTAATGCAAACGTGACTGAACAAGCTTCTACAAGCGAAGAGAAAGCAGACAAAGTCGTTGATAAGAGAGGAAAGACTAACTCGGTGGTACGGAAGTGGTTTGGCTCAGAGTCGCCAACTTAGCGACTTTGTCCTGTTCGTTTTTACTCCCCTCTAGTGACTTTTTTTAAAGCGACTAGCAACAGATTTTGTGATTTTTCTGGTATTATTGGAGACTTTTGGGGACTGACGCGCCCCCGTCCAAAAACACTTATACGAGACTTGGTCCTGACGCAGCGCTCAGCTGCATCAGAGCAGCTCTGTTTCATCACCAGGCTTAAAATGAAACGTGTAAAGCTGCTACTGGTCCCTCGCTGGCTTACCTTCAGATATTAGTGTCTATTAATGAAGAGTGTGGACAAAAGTATTTAAAAAGTTTGAAGTGTTGACATATTCCAGACTCCTAATTAAAAAACAAAGTACACCTAATAAAATTAAACTAAAAAATAAAGAAAATATTGACTGAAGAATTTAGTTATATTTTGTTATTTTTTGCTGATCAGGCAACAGTGCATCTGAAGCATTTCCACTCAGAATATGCCGAGTCAGAAGATGAAGCATCAATTGTTGCTCAGTCTTTTTTTCTATTTTTTTAAGCAATTCTGAGCACTTTTCTTTTTAAGCCTAGTTGAAGCACTTTTGTTTAAATCTTTAAGAATGACATAATAAGCCTGTGTTATAGTTTAAAATTAAAGCTATTATTAAGAAAGGTAAAAGTTTTATTTGACTATTGATGGTGATTTTAAATTCCTTTGTTTGAAGGCTAATTTAGCCTTGCTAAATACAAATAAAAGGTGAACATTAATTTATTGTACAGTTTTTATTATTAAAATGTTGTACTGGAGGAGTTTCATAGACTTGGCAAAATAATTTTTAGTTTTACAGCATCTGTTGTGAGCATTTTTGGCAGTTTTTATGAGGTTTTTATTTTGTTTATATCGATATCGGAATTATATCGTATCGACCGAAATTAAGAAATATATCGTGATACAAGTTTTGGCCATATCGTCCAGCCCTACTCCAGCCTCTGTTTTTCATTTACAAAAGGATGTATCTGTAGCAGCAGATAAGGTATGGAAAGGGGCTTATCTGAATTATTTAAGCACCTTGTGTGCGTTTCTTTTTTTTCTTTCCTTTAGTTTACAGTTCAAGAGGATGTGTTCAGTTGCTATCTAAACAAGTACAAAGTTATTTGCCATATCCTTCCAATGTTGAGAATGTACTGAAACCTGGTTTAAAAATAGACTCAGTGTGTGTATTTATGCCTCTTTCCATGCCTATGTGTACCTAGTCAAATTTTACATGTATTCTCTGCTACATGTGTGGATGTGTGCTGGTGCATCTGGATGAGGGTGTTTGTGCCTGGAAACAGGACCAAAAATAAAAAAACCGTGGGGGAAAGAGCCGTTGCTGTAGTTTTAGTTTCCATGGGAAGCAGATCTCAATTAATATTGAGACCGAATCAAGCCTTTGAGGCTGCATATCCACAGTCTAATATCCTAGTAGGTGACTGTGATGAATATCTGACCCTAATTTGCAGGCATTTGCTGTGCATGTTCATTAATAAAGGATGGGGGAGGTGCAGGTAAACAGTGCTGGTTGAATGAGTGCATGGATCTTTCGTCATAGATTTCAATCTACACTGTTAATGTATAGCAGAATTAACAAAGTTTTATTGTTTTTCTTTGTTTTGTTTATATGTTTATGATGTTAATATATGTTAATTTTTATTTATTGTTAGAAAAGTAACCAACGTCTTTGGATGTGTTCAGCTATTTTCAAAAAAAAAAAAATCTTAAGTGGGATGTAAGATTTTACAAATTTGCAAAGCCCTGGCAGCAAAATCTTTGTTCCTTAATTAACTTTCTCAAAAGGGGCAGACTGCTTATTTATTTTTCTGTTTTCATGATTTAAACATCTTATAGCCAAAACTCAGCTGTGTAATTATATCAGTGGGAAGATAAAAAAAACAACTTGTTTTTTTTAGATACCTGGTGGGAAAACTGGAACTCATCTGTAAGGATTAATTTGATGAGTGTTGGCTGCACTTTCTTTTTCCTGACCATAAGTGCTTTACTCAAGAGCTTAAATTGGCAGGCAACTGTTTTTAGCATCAGTGTAGATCAACTGTCTTTGATAGCACACATTGCAGCATGGTTACCATGACAGCAGCAGTTGCAGGAAATGATATTTTACTAGGGAATTATAAACACATATTTATAGAATTGATTCAGGATGTGATAATGTTCATATATACTGGGTTTGATGCATAAACTGGACGGTATCTTGATGTTGCTGCAGTCTTGACAAAGCACTCCTGGAGGCTTCGGCTTGGCTGGCAGAGTAAATGACTGAGGCTCATTACTGGTTGGCTTCTTGGAGAATTCCCCTTGGTAAATAATTTAACTGCACAGTGGTATTCAGAGGATGTGTTTATAGGATTTGAAAAACTCGCTGATGGAAGGTGCTGCCTGCTCTGTCTTTACTTTGTGAATAGCCTGATGTGCATCCCATGAAATTAATGATAAGTTAGTTTATGGGAGTAGTGATGGAAGATGTGAGTGATGAATGCCATTTCAATGAGTGTCACACTCAAGGCATGAGAGTTAACAGCCTTGTAGCGAGTGTTATCAAACCTTTTTGTCTATGAGTATGCGCTGTTATGCCCTTTTGCCAGCAATGTCCAGTTGCTTTATAATTTTTTTTAAAAGTAAGAATATTGTCTAATGTTCAGACCTGCCCACACAAGCCTGTGTTATGGCCGGTTATGAGTTTCTCAGAATAAAGATAAGTGGTGGTTACATGGGTTTGACTATGCTCTGAGGGACACATTTGAGTATCTTGCCTTGTGAAATAGCACTGCTGTGATTTTAGCTCTGGATGGAGAAAACCAGCCATGCACCATCAAGCTGGCAGCAGCTAAAGAACCTGGGCATCTGCCAGGGAATGTGCTAACAACGGTTAATTGCTGGTTAGCACTGTGGTTCAAACAGACCATATAAACATACAGATTAATGGAGTGAACTGCAGCACCATCCTGGGATGGCTGTGCTTTTTGTGCACATCTTTTAGTCAAACACTAGCTAGTTTTAGCTCCTCAAATGTGAGATTTGCAGCTTTTCTCAATTTTCTATCATGTTAAAGATGATACATTTTGGTTTTCATCCTGGCTGGATTAAATAATACTTAAAAAAGAAATGCTGTGGGAATTATACTCCTCACCAAATCTGTCAAGATACTGGAAAATGATTAGGATGACTAACATTCAATAAATGTCTGAACTCTCTCTGAATATCCTCTTTCAAGTTTTATCCAAACTTCCTTGGCGTTTGTTGATAAGCTGTGTCCAGGGTATTGTTCTGTGACTCAGCTGCCTCTGTCATGGTCCAAAAGAGATCCTAAGGCAAAGAGAAGTGTGTGTGTGTTTGTGTATTCTCAAGCGTGTGCACTGCAAGGGGAATAAAGAGTGCAATTGTTTCCGCCGTCGCGCTTAATCCATCCCTGACTTAAATGCTGCAATGGCAAAGAGAAAGGACATTTCCTGCATTTGCCTCATGAAGTTTGGTGTTTCCGTGTCCTCTGCAACAGTTTTCTAATTCTGTCCTAAAAAAGGCTTCTGTAGAGATGATAAGGCTGTGATTCATAACAAAGGCTGCTGGTAGTTTGTCAGTAATAATTAACAGAGGTTATGAAAGAAGGTCTGGTCAGTTCAGCCACAGTCATTTCTAACATTAGGCACAGGGTTCACTAACAGATAATACAAACTTTGACTTTGACAAGTGTCTCGCTCTCTCTGATGTCTTTGTCCATTTTGTGCAGGCTGATGACAGCGTTTTGTATGAGCGCTACAACATACCTCTGTGTAGTGCTTCTTAACAGCCCCCACAAAAGCGTGACTGCCTGTTGTAGCGTTCTTCTGCCACATGGGGCAGCACTTAGAATATGGAGCAGCTTGAAACGTAGGCGCCTCTTTGTTAGCTCCTTAGCTTATGTGGAGAAAGCTCACGTTCTAAAACCACACAAACAGAAATATGTTGTTGTCGGATAGAGTCTGACCTTCCCAAATGGGGTTTGGGGTGATCAGGGAGCAGAGAGTGGGCGGGTTGGGATACACAGGCAGAAATGATCGACACACTGGAGCTCAGCTCACTAGCTAGATGCAAACCGAGATTCACAAAGCACCTAAGCCACTGAGCGGTTTTTGAGGTGGAGGACTTTTCCCCTCCTGAATCTACTCAGCTACACATGAACAAGGTGGTCCTGAATCGAATCAGTCTAAGCCATTAGCGCTGTTACTCTGGCCTGTCAGCAGCTCTGGAAAGCTGTGGAGACTCGCGGCAGGTTGTGGCAGCTGCAGGAAGTGCTGCTTTAAGTTGCTGCTGCTGTGATGTGAGCAGATGTGTGGCCAGATGAGGCTCAGCAGGTAAAGAATAAAGTCTGGTGTTGCTTTTACACCCCTTAAAAGCGCAAATCTGTCCCATTGCAGCAATATTTAATCAGGAGCTCTGTGAAAGAATAGAGGTCCTAAACTAGCAAATCTACACCATATAAGTTCACATCCCTTCGTATGCGTTGGTGGGCGGGGTTTTCTATGCCTGCAAGGCGAGAACCCATCTGTTTGCATCTGGAGGTAGGGGCTGTGGGGTTTTTAAAGGTCCTATATTATACAATTTCATATGGGGGTCAGAGGTCCAACAACATTGTTTTCAAAGTGTTTTACCCCAAATTCAGCCTTAGACCTTAATTTCAGCCATTCCAAAAGTGGCTCTAGTGAGCTCTACTAAGAACGGGCTGTTTCTGTGTCTGAACCTTGAAATGTTAATGAGTGGTGCCTGTTCACACAAGAGCGAGGTATCGATTCAAATTTCAAGTATCGATTCGATCTAATCTGTTATGATCCGAAATCGATTTAGGTCAATGTTATTATAGCAGTTTTTTTAGCTATTACCTGAATTACATTACTTTGTAGTTATGCAACATATTAATACCAGTATTATATTGACATTCAACTGCAATTTAATAAAGTATTTGTAGTTAAAGATGGCTGTAAGGACCAATCCCCTCTTAGAGTGTTGACACAATTGCTTGCACAAACATGCTGTGAGGCAGAATTACTGAACAGATCCAGGGCAGCCAGCAAAGGATACCAGAGGTGTCTCTACCTGCAGCAATAGACTGCTAGTAGGACACTAACCTGGTGAATTATTAAAAATAATGATATTAAGAATACATCCAAATGTTGTTTCTGGACAGAAAAAAGTAAAACTTTTTAAATGTCCTGATAAAACCATTTTTAATCGCTCTAAATATTCTTTAAGTTCAGATCTCATATAATATGTTGATGTTAATACAACTTACAAAGAATATTGGATCCATTTAAACTCGTAATAATACGAGATTATAAATTCCTTCAATGACGGTAGATTCAGCTTGATGCCCGTGACCAGCGTAACACAAGAGCAGGAGAAATACTCTCCATCTGCTCCACACTGGAGCAAGATGCTTCCATCTCCACCAGCCTGACTGAATGTAGAAAACTCTAATATTTCTGTCTGATTTCCAGCTGGTTGACGTGTTTACAGACGCGTGCACTCTGTCCTAAACCCGTGTGAGTGCTGACTGCCGCGGACACAGAGAGCAGGCGCAGCTATTACATGTCGTCATCAAGACCACATAAAAAAGCATCAGACTGTTTACTGTTTGATGAAAGGATGAAGTGTAAACCTGTTCTAGATGAAATGACTTTTATAGAGTATATCGGATTTATTTTAAACTACGTGCGTGGTGACATCACTTCCTGTTGAACGTGATAGTGACCGTTAGCATTAGCTGCTAATATGAGTGCCGCAATCTTAGCGTTAGCTGCTAATGTGAGCGGTAATATGCTACAAAAGACTACACGTGAATGTAATCTACACTGGTGAATGAAAACGTCTGAACTCGACATTATCTTGGTAAGAAAAGCTGATTTTGGATGGAGGCAACACAGAAAACCAGATGAATTTGTGTGTATATGCTAAGATCTCGCTGAACCTCGGTAAGTCACGCAAGAGCCGGGTCACGTTACTGGAAATGAGGACATAAAAAAATCGATCTCCAGTTTTATGAATCGATATTGGGTTTATTTAATTTGATAAAAATCAATTAATCGAATTTTTTAACCCAGCCCTAGTTCATACCCCTAAATGGGAAAGGAATCTGTGATTTTAGAGGGTAAGCTCAGCTAGCTGAAGGGGGGGGGGGGGGTCGGGTCAATGACGGTATCCACTGTCAAGGGAATGTTTGTTTCCCTTTGTGATGTCACAAGGGGAAATATCTCAGATTTACCCGTTTTAGCACATATTTGCTAAAAAGTGGAGCAAGAAAGTGAGAGAGGTGACAGAATTTTCTAATTCTTACTGTTAGACTGTTAGAAAACTTTTAGAAAGTGAGTTTTGCATAATATGGGACCTTTAAAATTTCCTCATGACTTGGATAACCTCTCTGTCACGAAAAGCATAACCTGCTTTTACCCTGTAGAGGGCGTTATGAACTATTTTTTACCCACAAAATCTTGTTTTTAAAATAAAAAAAAAAATACTAATTTTATCAACAGCATGTGATTTTTATTACAATTAAGTTTTGAGCTGTGTTGTTTACAGCTTGAAAAACACATTTTTGGGTGCATTACCTCTTAAGGTATGTCATTTCAGTTCAGATAAAATCATTCATAACTTCATGGATGATGTCAATAAAAGGGTGGTTGAGATGCTTCAAACCATGATGAATCTGAGAGCTTATGTGTTACATTAGCTCTGGCAGGGTGTGTCTTGTCTAAAAAATTTTCTAATAACTTTACTAAGACTGAGTTAGTCACAACCTTTTATCTCACATGAGTTGGCTGCTTTTAATGGGAGTGGAATTTTTAAAATCATGTCAGTCTTTATATGATTGTGCAGCATTTTATGCATCATATATTTGCTGTGGCTCCATGCTATGTCACATCTCAAACTTAAATTAAATAGTATATTACAGTATAGGCCGAATTTAATTCAGTTATTCTGATTCAGTAAAATTCATTATAACCTAAATAAGCCAAATTTATTATAATTGTATTAACTCAAATTCATAAAAGGTTTTCTTGCTAAGGAAACAAATGGAGCGCATCAAATCTTCACTTTAATTCAATCCCCATCCCATGCATGCACAAGATGACAGTAGAGAGGGAAAAAAAACATGTTTAACGGGGACAAACCTCTAGTGGAACAAAATTAGGTAGGTGACCATCTGCCTTGATAAGTTTGGGGCATGAAAAGAAAGGAAAAACGGGTCAGTAAGCAACTCCGGGCCTGGAATATCACAAGTTAGGCCTCATTTATGCTCCACATTAAATCCACATACAAACAGAGCCCTCTGTCCATCTGCGTCGTTTACATGCTTTTTTTCAGACTTTATTTCGGAGAGCTTGCCGATGCTTCAACAAACATAGCAAATAGAGATGTACCACCAGAAATCGTGGGGGCCGCGTTGTGCAGTATAGCTCATGTGCAACCAGCAAAAGGAGTATAAGAAGAAGAAAAAGCTGCAGTATATTTAATAGCCGCACTGTAGTCTGTAGTTCTCACTGTAGTTCTTCTCCACCTTTGCCAAATTTGTTTGCTTCTGTCTCAAAAGTGAACTGCAAACTTTGCACTGCCCTCTAGTGGATGTACTGCCTAACAACCATGCGCAAATGGGAGTCTGTGGGCAGTGATGTTTGTAACAATTGAAATGGGTGTACCTATATACATACTTTAAAGGAACATAAATGAAGCTTTATTGACAACAATAATGACATATACATATGGAGTGGTGGTAAGGAGAGCAGAATAAGAAGTACCCTATGTATCACGGGATGTGCCCCAGAGGCAGAAGTTTTTCGCTGCATTAAAAAAAGGGAAAGCCAAGGGTCACCCAATAGTTTAGTGTTAAGGTTTTGTTCATATCTTGATCTTTATCTTACTGGTGCTTCAGCTGCCTGAAATGTGTTGCAACAAAGTAACTTCTGAAATCCAACTTTGGGTCGAACTCTTACCTGCACTGATGTAAACCTACAGTATACACTAAAAAATTAAAGGAAGTTTCCAACGTGGGAGCCACGTTCTTTTTATTACCACAATGCAGTTATAAAGGGGCGAACTCACCATGAGACAAACAATCTAATATATATACATATACATATATATACATAAATGTTTAATTTTTAAGGACGTTGTGCTGAGAATTGCTAGCCTTTTTTATATTGACTGGGGTTGTGACTTTTTCCCTACAAAGTAACTTGTTAATCAAACCTCCTTTTCTATAGTGTAACAAAGTGCTTCTGCTACTATCAAACGCTATCTGAGAACTTTAGAAAAGACATTTTCCAGGTCACAAAATTTGATTATAATTTAAATAAAAGAAATAACATTATTTTAGAAAACGTATGTTTCATTCTTTGACAGCTGTTGCATGAAAAAAATCGTGGGCATATTTAACTCAAAGTTTACATTTACTAAATTGCTGTCAGCAAGGGGGAAATTGACAATTTGGATTGTTTACAGGCATGGAGTCAATATAAATACGGTTATAAAGACACTGGCTGTGTCTGCTTTTTAGATAATGTCACCACACATAATAAAGCCTTTGTTCCAGGAGGATAAGCCAGAAAAAGAGTCTGATTCATTGGCTGTATGACCTCGGCTTGCTTTTGGAAACCACCTTGCTTCATATCTCCTTGCTGGTTTTTCTGTCAGCACCTCAGGCTGTGGGAGGAAATTAGCACTAAACTCTAGATGACACAGGCCTCAGTGTTAGAATCTAGATCAAGTCAAAGTGAATCCTTGTCTGTGCAGCCCATTTGAGTCATCTATATGCAGGCACCTCCGTTTTTACGCTAACTATGCTGCATGCCTGTCTCCAATCTAGGACAACCCTCTGCAACTGCCCCTGAAGAAGTGTGCAGTGGTGGGGAACGGTGGCATCCTCAGACACAGCAAGTGTGGACAGAATATCGACCAGGCCGACTTCGTTATGAGGTGAGAGGCGGACACTGGTGGGGGTCTGTGAGTGCATGCATGGGGGTAACACCTTTGCAGATCCACCAAAAATGAATCAGCTGTACCCAAAGGAGAAGCCAAACACCATTAAGTATAATGAGAGTTGTAGTTGACTCTAGCTAAGAGACAAAGGAAGAGGTTGAAAAATAATTCATAGTGAGGGCAAAACAGAAAAAGAGGCAACAAGTGTAAAAGCTAAAATGGAACAGAGCAAGATGCAATGAGCAGGCTAAAACCATCTGATGGAGCACTGGAAATATGTTAAAGATCCAGAGCTTGTGAAGAAAATTGCATTAAAAGAAGACATTTTACGCTCTTTTTTTTTTTTTTTTTTAAGAGTGAAACTGATTTCCCGAGGCCTTAATGAAGTGATCATGACATACGTTATTTAAATCTTGTAGCTCTTCCTTTTTAAAAACTTCAAACTAACAGCTCTTTTCATTGCAGCTGGTTTTTAGGATGTGGAGAGAGAAACTCTACTCCACCGCCCCCTTTTCTTCTGGGTGCATCCTAAGATCTCTCCAACTTGCAGTCACCATGCAAATGTAAATTGTGCACTAACTGTATTCAATAAATCTTGAAGCATGTTTCTTTTTAACATTTAGCACCATGTTTTGTCTCACTAATGGCAGAGGAGTGGCGCATTGACAGTGAAATCTGTATTTCCAGCTTTTCAAAGTGCCAATAAAAATTTCGATATCTATGTCAGGATATAAAACATAAAACCAAGTCCTGATAGAGATTTATTCCATCTTACTTAAATCAAGGCAACTTTATAACTTCTAATAAGAATTTGCTAATAGCAAAGAAAAAGGCAAGGCAAGATAAATTAGACTTCCTAATTCTGAGGTATAGCTATTGCAACATAATTTGAATGAGAAGATGGGTAGAGATAATAATGGCGGGGTGGCAAACATTTGTTCTCTGAGCTAGAGGAATAATGTTTTCTGCCCCTGGAAAAAAAAAAGTATTAAATGGTCCTGATGTGTGTATATTCTTTTGGAGTTGTGACTTTTAGACATCCAAAATCCGAATCAGTTGTTAATGAGGCTGACTGATAGTTTTGGACCTGATGACTTGTAGCCTCCTGCCAGAGGGAATATTTCATAAATGTGTGCATTCAAGAACAGATTAATATTTTTTTTTATTATTTATTTATTTATATGTCCCCTTTGAAGTATGAATGTTGACTCATTCATGGAAAGCACCTAGAAATTTAGAATGATTAGTAATGTGATTTTATATGGAAGGCTAATTCAGCGATCTGCGTTCTCCAGGTTCAGTGGCACACACAGCAGGAATAGTTACAAGAAACACTTTCACATAAATACATTTGAACCTGACTGGGTTGCCAAACCTCCTGTTAAATGTAATGGCATGTGACACTAAAATAAAAAACGGTTACAGGTTTTCAGAGAATGTGCACTTGCAATTTAAATGTCCATCACTTTTGGTCAAAGGGCCCAAGACACATTTTCCATGATCACCTTAAATATCACCCATTACTAAACAAAACAAAAAAGAGGTATATACATCCTTTTAGTACTTTAATGCAAGAGGAACTTTTTTTATCTTGTCTCAAACTCTTGCTCACAAAAGTTTTTATTTAGCAGCATGGCTACAATAACATAATCGTTCACAGATTTCCTTGTACAGCCACATTCTTGAAGATACTGGATGTTAGCTGGACAGGCCCGAGTGAACGAGCGACCAACAGCAGCCGTGAACCAGTGTGAACACCATCCGCTCAGCCAATCATCGTCTTCCCACACTCTGTTCTTGCCTATCATATCACACTAATAAGCTATTTGGGCTGTGTAAACCCAGATCCCAGACAGGTTTGGGCCTAATCCAGTATACTTTTGGCACTTATTGATAAGTTACCACTCTGGACCATGTTGTATGGGCCACATGTGGTCCAGGTGTCATTTTTTTAACTGGCCGTGGCTTATAGACAGTTCTGTGGGCCAGAAATGGCTCAAATTTGAGGGTAAGAGTTGGACATACTGTAGATTACAGAAATGTCGTTGTAGGTCACATGTGATGGTCATGCGGTAAAGTTTTGGCAGCCATACTTCCATGGAGTCAGCGCCATTAGGTCAAGTCAAACAAAACGGCAGTTGTGGTCCATATTTGGGCCAAACATTTTTGGTATCTGGCAACAGACCTATGAAGGCCAAAAGTATTCTGTATAAAGTATCAATTTGTTGCTTCTACAACTGCTCAGAAACATGGAGTGTGCAAACAAAAGCTATTTGATAGATAGCTATTCATAGAAATATGCCATGAGGTTGACTGAAAGATGACATCATCCATAGTGTTGCACTACTGGAACTGAACCTATTTACCAAACAGACACTCTGTCATGTCGTTCACATTTATATTCTGGGTCCAACTCTGGCTTTAATCTCTTGTAATTTTCCACACCAGCAGTCTGCTTTCGCAAGCACCATTAGCCCTTAGCCCACCCATTTACAAATTCAACCAACCAGAAGACACTTTCTTAATATTCTCTCATTTTCAGGAGGTGAAGAGGAGAAAGTTGTCCCTGACTCAGAAAAAAAAAAATAATTTATTTGAAGCTATGATGGATGCAAAACAAATCTAAAGGAACCCAAGACTTAGACTTAGAATTAGATGCCAACAACTGGACCAGACTTTGCTTCCAGGCTAGTTGTGATGACACAAAATCTGCTTGCAGTTATTTCCCTTTAAGTTCCCATGAAATAGCTAGCAAAGTTTTTATTTTTATTTTCTGTGAACATAAAACCAGAGAGGCTGGCTCACCTATCAGATAAGTCTCCTCTGATTGGTCATCTCTAGTGATCCGATCAGGCATGTCACATTATCACTGCTATACTGCTGGAACACATGTTTTATGATTTTATGGAAGATTTAAACTTAAAAAAAAAAAAAACTTTCTCCTTTCAGCAGATGAATTTAAAAACTATCTTCTGGTATGAGACCTGTTTATGTGTCATTCTTCTACAGTGACTCTAGCATCCAGGAAAAGCAACATTAATCAGAACCCTTTTTTTAGGTGGCCTTCAAAAAGTAGCTAATGGGTCACCAACAGTTTCATTTTGGTAATTGTCTTATCATGTTCAGAAAACAAATGGATAGATGCCTGAAGAAAGGCCCATTTATGCCCCTTTATATACGTAAATGGTAAAATCCGTTTGAAACAGTGTCATATGTAGCCGTCCTCATACGTCAATTCCCACACTAGTGGGCAAGTTCAGAGTTCACTCCACGACCTGTTGTCTTCGGACATGAAGATGTCAGACCACGTGACTACCAGAACGTGCCTCAAGATATCATTCCAAATCCAATCCAAAGTTGTGTGTAAATATTTTTATTTTTATTCCTTATGTTGTATTTTATTCTTTGTTGCATATCTATACAATAAAAAATATTTTTTCGCCTCCTTGCGCCATGTTGAGCTTCTGCCCGCAATGCATTGTGGTCTATATTGACCCGCCTAGTGACCATCAATGCTCGCTACTTTTCACGATGCATTGTGGGTAATTTTGAGTGCCCTACCTTGTTTCTCTCGACATTCAGACACCCCTACAAGATGGCGTGACCCCTATAAAGAGCATTATGTAGGGAGCAGGGTGCATATTCGGACACAGCCCTCATCTTCATTCTTCGTTTTTTTTTGTTCCCTTCCTGATCCTCTTCTTCTTCTCTGGTTTATTTCTTTTGCTGGTCACATGTCAGCTATTCTGCTCAGCACTGCCCCTACGATTTCCGGTGGTATTGCTCTGTCTTCTGCATCAAGCAACAGATTGCTAAGCTTCCTGAAAACGGACCGAATTGAGCGCGTAACTGACACAGAAGACGAATGAAACTGTTAGTCCGTATGCATATCCATCTTCTGCGTGAATGGGCCTGAAGAGTGCAAGCTTGAAACATCTATCAATCCAAAGACCCCCTTGGGGGCTTTGAACATTAGAGCCATTGTTAATAATGTCCACAAATCGTCCCTATTTTAATGAATAAATGTAAGGATGTATGATGTTCATTAACTTTGGCTTTATCAAAGGACAGAACTCAACCAGAATATATTATTTATGGTGAGAATCTTACTTTTGAAAGCCTAAAACCAAGCATGGTTTTAGCACAGGGTGGAGCAGGGGGTCCATGGAATTTTAGTATATGCATGAAGGGGGTTCCTGAGGAAAAAAGGTTAGGAACCACTGTTCTACCACAAAGAATTGAAGGAAGAGATGCCATCCATTTTAGTCATCATTTTGCACTCTTCACAATGACTTCAAAATTAATAGAAACATTTCAAGAGAAGCTGCCACAGACTCTGCATAACCCTCTGGGCTTAGTGTTGCAGGAAACATTGCATATGGTAATGGGAGGAGCCAAAGTGATTAACAATGACGGCCTATCTTGGGGGTTGGGGTGTTATGGAAATTTCAATTAACAAGTCAGAGAGAGATATCATCTAGCATGGAGAAACATGAAAAGGTGGGCAGTGCAATGTCTCTGCCTCGCAGGGCAAAGTATTATCTTTTTAACCGTGAACTTCCTCCCCCACCCACACTCTGTTTCCAGTAGATAAACCACAGTATATGAAAGCTGTTTGTTTATCCTTGCACAAAACTGATGCAATATCTCGGTTGTCTTGTCACTTGGCTATCATGTGGTTACAACACCCTACACATGAAGCGAGAACATGTGGGTAGAGGGCGCATGTGTTACTGTTTCTGCAGAAGTATGCACAAACCGTACACAAGTTGACATTTCACTACATAACACGTGTTATATATATTTGATCTATATCCTAATATATGGAAGTGAATTTGGGCCACTGAAGAAAAAAAATATATAATTCTGAGAAAAAGGTCAGAATTCTGACTTTTTCTTATTCTTCTTCAGTGGCCCTAATACTCTTCCGTACTAATATGTGTTTGTAGGTGTTATGGAAAAGAAACCACTTATCTAAAGGAAAACAAGTAAAGCTTGATATCCCACAGTGTCATTTCAGTGGAGTCTCTACTGAAATGATTAACAGTGTTATTGATATAGTCAGTAACAGGAAGGTTACAGGAAGAATGAGGAAACAGTATATCCTATGTAGTTCATCAATAGCATGTTTACAATATCTTTTTTTTTTCTCTAAGTTTAAAGCAGCCATTAATTTGTCTCCAAGAGATTTAAAGAGAAGATTAAATGCAATCCATTGTTTTGTTTTGTTTTGTTTTATTTTTGTTGGGCAATTTCTTAATGAACTTACTATATATGAGCTATTATGAATTGACCTAATGTAAAGTATATAATAAATCTAAGGGAAGCGAGGAGATATGACGATGGAATCATAATAAATAGCATCCTTGGTGACACTTGACAGATTGTGAGGAATGCACACAAATCCTTTCTGAAACAAGGCTAGCTTCTATCCGCTAGTTGACCCTTCCTTACAATGTCCATGTGTTTTTTGGGAAGTGTTTTAAAAAAGCTTATCCAATATATTTTCATGAATATCTTCTCTTTCTTTAGCTTTTGTGTGTTCAAAAACACAGAGACTAAGTAAAAAAAAATAAAATAAAAATCTACAGAACTTAGGCTAATGCTGTGTAATTTGCTAGCTTCTTTGCTCAGCCAAAAACACCAGCATAAGTAGCAAGACAGCTCGAAGGCTTTAGTTTGTTAGAGAATATGCCAGATAAAACAAATTATGATTATTTAAAAACTAGGAAAGTTTCTATCCGTAGCATTGGGGATTGAGATAAGCTTCTGAAGGCCTTAGGGAAGATGTTTGTACTCAAAGCAGTTGAATTCATCAAAATGCCATCAACAGATTGACTGAACCTAACTTTATTGAACATGCAAATGTTTAAATTTATTGTGACTATCTCTAGGCCAACAGAGAAGATGCTGCTGACCTCGATGGTACACTTCTGAAAGCATGTGTTTGTGAAATGATGCTCATACTGCACATATCATGTGCCTTTTGTTCTTTTAGGTGTAACCTTCCACCGATCGCAAAGGAATATGTGGAGGATGTAGGAACCAGGACACATCTGGTCACTGCCAACCCCAGTATCATAGAGAAAAGGTCACATGTTTACTGTTAAATAGAGCAAGTCCACATGGACACAACTTATATTGTACTTCAAAAGTGCATGTATTACAGGCTTTTGAGAAATTTGATGGGCATTAAATGAAGATTAATTTCACATGAAATCTTAATTTCCTTTGACAATCATCCTAACCATCTTTTTAGCAACCTCTCAAGTAACACTTTTAGAAGAAACTAAAGCAGACAACTCTTCGAAAGAGTCTACAGACCTTTCGTCAGTGCATGATTGGCTCCAAAGTGAAATCTTATTTACTTGCTGCAGCACAATATTTAAAATAACTCACTATCTTTCACTTTCTTTGTCATTCAGATTTCAGAACCTTCTGTGGTCGAGAAAAGTTTTTGTGGACAGTATGAAGGTCTATGGCTCCAGCTACATCTACATGCCAGCATTTTCCATGAAACCTGGCACAGACCTTTCACTGCGGGCCTATTATGCACTTGCAGACACTAATTCCAGCCTCACCATGCTCTTTGCCAACCCAGAGTTTCTGCACACAGTGGGCAAATTCTGGAAAGCCCATGGCGTGCACGCCAGACGCCTCTCCACGGGACTCTTCCTGGTCAGCTTAGCCCTGGGGCTGTGTGATGAAGTGACAGCCTACGGCTTTTGGCCATTCTCCGTCGGCCTGGACGAGCAGCCCATCAGCCACCATTACTATGACAACATCCAGCCATATAAATGGTTCCATGCCATGCCCGAGGAGTTTGTCCAGCTTTGGCACCTGCACAAAAGCGGCATACTTCGCATGAGGGTGGGGCAATGCCCCCCTCAAAATAGAGGGAGGTAGAGCACCCCAAGCAGTGATATGAGAATGGTTCGCTGATATTTGTTAGGTTACAGGATGCAGATGAAGACATTTGGGTTTTGAAGCAGCATGAAATAAGTGCTCATTTTTTTCCTCTGAGGAATCATCTCTGTCCACACACTTTTCTGCTGTCCCCCAAGTTTATCACTTGTAGTCATAAGAATGTCCTCTACAGAAAACCTCAATACATGCGCACACACATAACATAACGTATTCATACATTCCCAAAACTTGCCATATCTCTTGTGTGTGTGCATGTACTGTATGTATTTTTACAGAAAGCATCAGCTAAGGGTGTGGGGGATGGATACCGTATCTGGCAGACATGGAGCAGCTGGACCAAACTCCCCCTCTAGGGCTTTGTCAAACAGAGACAGACTGAGGGGGAATAATAAAATGCACTGAAAGACTGGCGAAATGTGAGGAACAAGGGAGAGATAATGGTGTCCTGGTACGAGAAAAAAGGAATAGCAGGCAGCAGAACGAGTGAAAGCTGGCCGGTATGCATATGAAAAGATCTTTCCCTGCTTTTATTTCCTTTCAACCAAGCGCTTGATGGGCATTCTCTGTGATGCCAAATAGAGCTTTAAGTCGAAGCAGGAGCCATTACAAATGGAGTCTTAAGAACTACATCCCCTAGAATGTTTAGTCAAGTTGCATTGTAACCCTTTACCGAAAGGGAAAACGAGTACACTCCAGTGTCTTTATGTTTTGCCAAATGTGATTGTTTTTTAGGCTTAATGTGAATTCTGTTTTCGATTTATCTCCAAAGGAGGAAGCTTTGTTGGACAAAATAATTAGAAGTGAACACTTGCTGCACAGAGGTACCTCACTTTTCATTTAACTCTCCTCATCACTGACTAACTCTTTGGTAAAACCCTAGCACATGATTAGGTTTCTTAGTTTAAAACACACCCTAACCCACTTCTTTAGAGAGCTTTTGGGAAGTCATCTCATGGTAACTGTACTATAGTTGTCAAGTGCCAAGCCAAGAGAACAGTGGTCTCTTTGATACAGTCTGAGCCATGCTTGTACTTCTTGTGCTCTGAAATGAAGGGATACTGATAGAAGGAGGAGTAGTGACAGACTGAGAGCACTCCATGTCACAAAGTGGCATTTTAATCACTTTTTTTATTAGGTTCTGGAAACTTCATTTTGGATTAAAAAAATTTCTGTGCAGTTATTGATCTTGCTTTGCATGAGAACACCTAACTGCGCCTCTGTCCTGCACTCCATTTACTATTGTGTTTTCTGTTTTTATCCATTTGTTTGCACAAGGGAAAACTAACTTTCTCCTGCAGAAGAAAACATAACTGACGATGGGTTTTTAATATATTTTTTTTTACTTGCAAGCCTTGCTGATGGGAATCAGCAAATTATTTAAAGATGTAGAAATATTTGAAGATGTTTTTCTTAGAAATGCTATTAGAGAGTGAGAAACGTCATTGTGCCATAAATATGACTCTGCATGGATACTGCATGAATTGTACCACAATCTTTAAAGCCAATTTCCACTGGGTGCGTGTGCGCCACACCCTCCGCAGCTTTTTGCGTTTGTTTCAGTCAATGGTTTGGTTTACACCAGGTGTGTCGTGGTGCATGACAGAAGTGTCCCAGAAGCAGCTTGTCGCAGCGCTCCACTAAACATACGCGTCGAGTCTAATTATGACGGAGCACGCGTCTAGCATGCGTCTAGCTCAGCACTTCAGTTAGGGCCAAACAGGAAATTAGACACAGGAGCTGTGAAAAGCTGTAAAAACCCACAGTGCAGATTTGCACTCACTGAACTATGTAAACTTTATGTTATTAATCGGTCAGTGTGTCTCAGGTTTTTTTTTGTTTGTTTGTTTTGGGGGTTTTTTCATCATAGACATGAAGACGTTTATCTCTTGTGGTTTTGTGATTTTACGAATCCAGCTAGGCGGGCTGCACTTGTGGGCGCTCCCCGTCCGACATGCTCCCAGTGTGATTTTAACCCGCCGTGGAGGTCGGAATGAAACAGAGGCGCAGCCAGAACGCGAGGCACACTGACCCTGTGGAAAATAGGGGATAAATTCAAAGTATGAAGCATGTTCTCATGTTAGTTCTTTATGTATTTATCCATTTTGTTTAACTGGAAGAGCTCCAGTGCCTTTCACATATGTTAAGTAGAATTATGGGTTATTAACTTAGATTTCCCATTAATGTGATCATTGTGGCTCAATGAGCAATGCTAACTTTGCACTCTTCACCTTTGTTGTAGGGGATCGGCATGCTAGCAGCACTCATGAAGGCAATATGATCTAAACAGAAATCCATTTTAGTAAGGCCAAACATAAAAACAAATGTTTAATCAGCATTCAGTTTTCCCATATGGTCTTTTTTCTGGTTCTGTACGTTCATGCACTTTAGTTTGTTTCAAGTTTGGGCACATAGATAAATAAAACACCCAAATACAAGGTGAGAATACTAACTGACAGGCCCTTTAAAAACTGATGCCGCTCACTTACTTATCGCTGTGCTGCACATCGAAGAGAAACACTACTGCAGAAGAAGAGTGGGACCTGTAGATGCCAAACGTTCAAAAGTTTTTAAGTGATCATCGTAGAGAAATCCCATAATAAGCTTTGCTGTATACTGTTTAGATTATGCTGGTTGTAACGAACACACATGGCGACTAACCACAAACAACCTATTGAAAGAAAATGAAAACAAAAGCCTGTTGTCCCTTTGTCAAAGAAAAGCAAAAGAGAAATATTCAAAAATTGTTAATCTTTTTAACATCAGTGACTTGTGGCATTGAATATTACTTGTTGCTTTAAGGTTCAAGGTTACTTTATTATTACCGGTGGGCAGATTTGTTTTGCAGGAACATTATTGGCTTTTGGCATTCCATAACTACCCACAAACACATTAAACCTAACAGATAGGTACTTGATTGAGTGAAAAGTCAAAACAAAATTTACAGTGTTCCATCTTCCACCAATATAGCAGCAATAATAAGTAATAAGATGAACCTGATGTTTCCAGCTGCTGCCAGTATCACACTACAGAACAAAGCCAGAATTTCTTCTGAATCCTAACATGGCTTGGGGATAACAAATTAACAAAATAATTATTTTACCATCAGAGGACCATTTTTTCTACATAGAAAGGCATAGTTGGGGGTAATTAATTGCTTACAAATATTAAGTGTAAACTAACCTTCACTTAGGTAAACTTCAGATGTCCCAAGTTTCAGTAAATGCAGCATGTAATGCATATATATTGTTCTATATGAACACTGAAAATATCATTGGCTGTTTGTTTTCAAAATTTAATATCTGATGACCACTTAAGTTGTAATAATCAGGAAATAATTTACTAAAATCTAGACCTTTTTTAAAAGAAAAAGAAATTAAATCTAATTTTTACCCCCTTTTCCTGGTCATCACCCCGACCTGGCCCCCTCATCATAACTTTTCTAGACCCGTCCCTGCATTTAAATCCTTTCTATCACCTGTCAACCTGATTTGTATTTAAGAACATGTTCATAATTTCTCTCACCACATTTATGACCCCTAAAAAATGAACCAGTCACTTAGAGATGACACCCGTTTGTTTCATATTGCTTTTTCACTCTCAAATCTGAACCTAATCCATCTGGCTGTATTTTATCAGCAGATTTCACAGCTGTGGCTCCTGCAAACCTCAACTAATAATGAAAATAATATTAAATAAATGCAAACAATAGGTTATCTAATGAAAATGTGCCATCATTTCATGCAAACATCCTGCTCTTTTGCTTCCTCCTCAACACTAGCTGAATGATAAATAAACAAGAGAGACGAAGTCCGCTCCTTTACCATCAGCTGGGCGATGACTGGGACAAGTGATGAGTGGCGAAGGGCAAACTAAAGAGGCATGGATCTTTCAGGTCAAAATCGATCATAAATATAATAAAAAAGTTAATAATAAAGCCATAGTTATGTAAACATTTCTTTCAGGTTGTAGTCTGCAAAGTGCAGCAATGTCCATTCGAGGTCTCTTAACATATAAGGACAATTAGTTGTATTGGAACAGAACGTCCCTGCCTAGAGCTGAGAAGAATCATAAAATCAGCAGATGTTGTTGGAGGAATCATATGCTGAACTTAAATAAAGGCTAAACATAAACATTATTCATCAAGTTTTTTCTAGGGCCCTGAACAGTATCTGGTCTGCGGACACACTGCTCAGACTTAAACTGTTCTTGTAAACATCAGCTCTTTTTCTGATTCTAAATGGATTTCTAGCTGTTCACATGCTGTTTTATCAAACTTATCATTTACAAAATCTGTGCAATGGACCCGAATAGTGCAAAGTTGGCCCATAGATCTTTAACAGCCAGTGGGAAATAAATTTAAATTTTAAAGTGAATAGATTCATTCAAGTGGATTACCTCATCTGTGTTGGACAATGTGTTATATGTTAATAAGCCATGTCATTATGTAAAATTAATCTTCATGAGTTACACAAAGGTGGACCAAGTTATGTAACAGAGCTTAAAATACGCCCAGTCTAAATCTACAAGTTGTTCTGCAAGACTGGGAAATTAACTTTTTGAACATTTTGAGCAATATGTCTTGCTATTTTATCAACTTTCTGTTGTCATGCGTCTTATTTGCACCTTTTTTTCTAGTCTTCTATCCAGTATTGTGAACGAATGACATGTAATAGTGTGAATTTTGAATAAGCATGAAAATGATTTTAAATGTGTATGTACTACTTTTGTTCGATTTTTTAAATATTTGTTTTAACTATGCTCTTACTCTCATTTCATGCTGTCTGAGTGATCAGAGCAGGTGAAAAGAAGCACTGTAAAGCTGAGATTTCTTGTGGAAAGTGAAGTGGATTTGTAAAGTAAATATTGGTCTGTTGGCAAAATAGCTAAAAAGTTTTAGATCTTTAGTTTAAAAGAAAGAAAATTCAGATTTTATTTTAGTGTGCTCAAGTCTAAATAAAAATCAGGTATGCTTTTCTGCATCCTGCACAGCTTTCAGTCACATACATCGCAGTAAGTTAGTGTTTCAGGCACTGAGTGTGATACAAGATAACGCAACCTTTTACTGATTGACTGCTGCAAGACTCTTAGGAACAATATCAGCAGCATTTACAATGCGGGTAGTGTATAAAGAATGTTTTTTAACATTTCTGTCACAGATTTAGTCTCCAGTGTAAATTGAAACAGTTAATTCACTAACAGACATGACTAACATTTTGTGCTTTAGAACAACTTGATAATCGCAGTGCTAGAAGCCTTAAATTACAATACCTTTGCCTTTTTTCCTTGCATGTTGTGGCCACACTAAGTCAATTTACAACCTTGAGGAACTGAATGAGTTTGGTGGAATGCTTTTAAACCTTTATTTACTTTTAGCTAGTTAGCAAGGTTATTAATGTTAACTCTAGTTGTGTCCTAAGATCTTGACCACTTAGTATTCTTCAGTTACTTGTCGGAGCAAACCAGATTCACTTTATTTCCTCACATGTAAAAACAGATTGAATAAAGCTTGAAAAATGAACACAGCAAAGTCTAAAATCTGCATTTTATTTAGATTCTGATTGCAAAGATGCAACAATGACTTTACTAGGCACTTAGTCTGTGGTTTCAGACAGTATTCATCTCAGCCTCCCATTGGCTTCCAGACAGACTTATATTTCTTATTTCAAAAGAGCAAAGCAGCTGCAGCCAAAGGCTTCCAGACACAAATCCACAAACCATTGGGTGATATGAAGGTGGCTGCATCTATAGATTTAACATATGCCTTGTGTCACTCTAAGCTGAATTCTTGGCCAGGATTGTGGTTTAAAATCTGTTAGTAAAGACAACTTTAGGTTAATTCGTTTGCACAATCATAAATGTTTAAACCATGGTATATAACTGTCCTAAAAAATATTACAAGACCAGCTTAAATTTGCTTTTTTAATTTATTTTATTTTTTAATGCATTTACATTAAAGCAAAACTTGTTAACTTTGTGAAAACTGGTGGACTTGGAAAGAATAATAAAGACAATTTGGAGCTTCATCCACCTCTGTCTCTGCTTCAGCTCTGTCTTCAGCAGACCTGCAGAGGAGCCTGTTGTGTACACATAGACAGTAGAAGAATGTTTTATACTGGCACAATAAATACTACCAGTTAAATCGGTAGCATGAGGAGGAGACTGTCTCGTGTGTTACTGCTTCAACAATCCTGTCAGTATGCCTAGTACAAAGCTAACCTAAAAAGCCAGTCTTTATGCCTGGCTAGGCTACGATAATAGGTTATAGCCTACCCTTAAAATATGTGGAAAAGACAACTTTACCAAATAGTTGAACTACGTCTAAATTTGAACAAAAAGGCAAAAGGGTAACTATGTCTATATGTATACAAAATCCAATTCTTAAGTTCCTTTTCCTTTTATTAGGGGAGGATAAATTTGGAAATGGCAAAAGTTAAAGCTCGATTAATGTCTTTTTTGGGCTGAAGATAATTAGGGCCAACTTTAAAAACACACCCATGGACATTTTGTTTAAGGGTATGATAAGAGATGTACATGTGATTTTTAAAACATCTAAAAATTCCTTTAAAGCTTCCAGCATGAAGTTTCTGAAAGTGGAAAAGGAGAAATCGGCATGAGCATGTCAAAACAGCTGTAGCATTGTCCAGTTTTTCCTATCTTAAGCACACTGCTTAAATATATCAAGCTACAGAATATGGGTTCCGGGCAACCAGTTGTTTTTGTCTGATCATGGAAAGATTGCGTGTCAGCTGCAGTGTCCTCAAACAGGATACAATTCAAAATGAAGCCTGCCTCTCTGTACAGTATGTGGCAAACTATTAATTCTGTAACCTTGTCCCATTTCATGATAGTGTCCAATTGTTTGTGGTATTTTTAAATACTAAAATGTCTCAAATGTCCCAACAGTTAATAATCCAAGCTATTGTGAATTATCTTGTATAAACCAGTCCTCTGACTTACATGTAATAATCTAGTAAATCTTTGTCATGGTGCTGCAGTAAATCATGTTAAGACAAACAATGGATCACATGTAAATATGGTTTGACCCAAATTTTATGAGTCAGTTTAGAGGCCTCAACTATATATATTTAAGTACTAATTATGTTAATGTTAATTTTTTTTGTTTTTGCCTTAAACATGCAAGCGTATGTTATTTGCCTTTAGTGACTGTATTTGATACAAATATATGAAAGAAAATAGTTACTGGATGCGAATGACCCTGCCTGAGCATGTTAAAAATAAAGCCGAAGCTGTGTTTGAAAAAGGCCTAAACCAGATGTGTGTGAGCCTAGATTTAAATGTGAAGGAGCAATAAGGAAAAAAGCCAATGGGAACAACCATATATATGTACAAATCAAACACAGGAATCCAAAAGAACCCCAAAACAAAACATTAAAAACGTCCTCAAATGTGTGGCTTTCTTCACGATTGTATTGATATTGGAGTGGTGCTGTACTGTATATTGCTTTCTAACACGCTCATATCCTGATCATAGTAAGGAGGATAAGTCCAGATCAGATAAGCACAACAAGCAAATCTTACTTTTTTCTTTATTTTAGAAACCTTTTGAGATTCTCATGAATTGCTTGCTCTGTCATATGCTTTCTTTTGTGTGGGTGCAGAGGAATTTGGCTGCCAAAGTGAAATCAGTGAAATCCTCCCTGCTTGCCATAGCCCTGTCTGCATGACCTGTTTTCATGGGCCATGAATTTTTAAAGACATGTCAGCAAAAACTGCACAGCTGTGTCTCAGGCCCCTGTTCCCTGCTGGACTGTTCAACATCTCATGTGCTCCATTTAAGATCAAGGTCCTAATTTGTTTATCTGGTGTGGAGAGATAACTGAGAAGATGAGGATGATTTAGATTATTTACACAGGTTAAAAATTTTAAATGTCGAGGCATGTTAGATCCTATATAATGCAAAAAGAAATGGGTCCATCTTTAGGAAATTATATGATTTTTAAACAAATCTTGCATGATGGCATGGTGCTGTCTGTCATTTCCCAAAGGATAAATATAACCTTGATCATCCACTGACATTTGATTGTGTCAAAAGCTTCACTTTTCCTAAAATATGTCTACATTTACTTGGACTTGTATTTAATTTTCCCGTGAGTATCAGTCTCACACACATCAATCCTTTCACTTTGTCACCACCATCAGGTCATTTAGAATCTACTATATGCTTAGCAGTGACGTGCGGTCACTAACAATTATTACATAATATAATTTTAATATTTGTCCACTGATCTGTGTTACAATTGTTTTTCTAAATGACTCCAAATTTATTTTTTTAGATTAGGAGATAAGGCAGCGGCGAGCCAAGCCTCTGAATGTGCAATCTCATGCACACCGGGATGAATGGCTGTGTGTCACGATTGTTGGTGGGGGTGAGGACCCAAGGCCCATGCAAACAGTCCGGGCAACAAAGTTTAGGGGTGTGGCTCAGAGGCCATGCAGACAGCAGACTGGAATAAGGGGGACGGCCCGGAGGTCGAGCAGACAGCGGACTGGAATCAGGGGGGACGGCCCGGAGGCCGAGCAGACAGCGGACTGGAATCAGGGGGACGGCCCGGAGGCCGAGCAGACAGCGGACTGGAATCGGGAGGAACCAGAGAATATAGGACAGTCAAATCTTCAACAAACCCAGACGGAGAAGGACGAGCAACCCACTCAGCAATGCGGCCCACAGGGGGCAACGGAGGAGCATATCCACCATGAACCCCCCAGGAACAGGAGCAAGAGGAGAGGCATCCTGACCAGGGACACCCTCAGGAACATGGACTTGAGCTGGGTGAGGAGCGTCTCAACCTAAGACCCTCTCGGGAACATGGACTCGAGCTGGGTGAGGAGCATCTTGACCTGAGACCCCCTCGGGAACATGGACTTCAGCTGGGTGAGGAGCGTCCCGTCCCAGGACCACCTCTGGAACATGGGCTCGAGCTGGAGAAAACACTGGAGACATGGACTGTGAAACTAGGGGCGGCACTGGGGAAGAAGACCTGGGCACTGGCTTGGGACGCTGAATAGCTGGGCAGACCTGTGCGCCAGCATTGGACGCTGAAGACCTGGGCAGGACCTGGGTGCAGGTGTCGGACGCTGGGTCAATGCTAGGTCTTTCTTTCCTGCCTGCTAAGTCCATTTATGGTCAGATCCTTCTGTCACGATTGTTGGTGGGGGTGAGGACCCAAACGCAGGCAGTCAAGAACATGAGACAGGATTGTGCAGGTGACAAGATTTAATTTAACTGAAGCTCCAAAACAGGGACTAAATGCAACACACTACAAAGTACGTGCAAGGATCTGACATAGACAACTGAAAATCAAGAGGTATAAATACACAGAGGGAGTAATTAGGAGCAGGTGAAGTGAATCAGAAATCAAACTAGGTGAACTAACGAGCAGGGACAGAAAATACACAAAAGCACATGAGGGAAACTGGACTAAACATGACAAAACCAAAAACCTAAAGCATAAGCATAACAGAAACCAAACACCAGAACTAATAAACCAAGATCAAAACACAAACCAAAAACTAACCAAACTTGAACATTAAAGTAAACTAAGGAACAAAAGGGATGAAACAAAGCCAGAACCATGACAGCTGTGCCCCTTTCTGTTTCTCAGCAAGTCGCCAATACAAAGTTTGCAGAAAGATTCATTATATACCATGACTCTCTACAGTCTGTACAATGTCTTTAAAGGGACATTGTGTAATATTTTCTGTTGTTGACTAGCCATAATCAATGTCTGCATGTACTATGACTACCGCTAATGATCTGACAGCGAAGAATTTTCGATTTGTTTATACCAAGCGGCAACATCCACCTGTAAAATGTGAGGCTTGTGCTTAGGGCAAAAAATTGCAGTTCACCGCTCATCCACTAGGGGCTGGCTCCAAAACAGAGTCACACCCATAGACTCCCATGTTAAAAAGACCAATTTCACAGAAGAAAGAAACATGTTTAAAGCCTGGTCCAAAAAAAACATTTTAAGAATAATAGGTCAAGTTTACCTTTATGAAAACTGTGAGGGGGGGTGAATTTTTTTCTTATTCATGTTATTTAATCTTGAAATTTGGTATAATTAGGGGCGTGTCCTTTTGATTGACAGGAATCCAATATTGGTCAAGAAGGGAGATTGTAGCACAAATGCGGTTTTTAGCCGGCTAACAGCGCGCCATAGCCTGCCTACCTCCGTTAGCTGGTTAGCTACCGTTAGCTCTGGGTTAGCTCCGTAAGCTCTTAGTAACATCATCCACCCCACAGTCCTCCTCTCAGCTCCACCTCTTCACCAATTTTTGGATTTTCCAGGAGTGACAACAAACTTGACGCTGCCAAGATGGCGATAGTAGGAACCACCCAATTAGCTTCAATTCAGCTCTTCAGAAACCTAGAGGTGACGTCACGGAGGCTCCGTCCATCTTTTATATACAGTCTATGGTTTATACATATGACGGGTAAGCTAGTAGGGCAGCGCCATGACGGTCTACCATCTTGAAACTACAAGGTAAAAATAGCCCCAACTACGCGTTTTCCTTGTGAGCCAGCACATAGTGAGACATGGGAGGAAAAGATAAACGAAAGCATCTTACTACCCCGGCATGTTTGAAAATCTGTTCAATTATTATTCAGAAAAATTCAGGACCATGCATATGCGCAGCAGCATGGGAGCCATTTTACCTATGCCTAAAAAGCAAAAATGCAAAACAGAGGATCAACATTGCGCTATCTAGCCTTCCCAAGGTGGAAGGAGCTCAAGAAGGAGATGCTGAAGTTGACAGCTTTTTATTTGACAAGTAATTCAACGGCACTGCCTAAATTAGCCTAAAGCTAACTTTTTCATTTGGTTTTGTTAAAACATTGTTGCCCTCTTCCATGGGCAGCATAAGTAGTTTCTGCTAAAATACACCAGCCTCATTGATACAGAAGTGTATGTTTACATGGTTTCAGTCACTTTCATGGTCACCGTAAACGCCAGCTTTCAGTCCCGGTAAAGCTGACTTACAAGTCTGTGGGAAGGCTTTATAAGCTGGCTTTTACTTTGACAAAAAGCCGATGCTGTGTCGAGGACAGTTTTCCCATCAAGATCCGTTCCCCCTGTGAGAACCGTTCTTCTTTCTTAACGCAGAGGGACCATATCTGACCATACCAGATGGGATCCCCCTGACTTTTTATGATCCAGAGGGAACTTCTTCACCTGAGTGTGTTGAGATGGCAATACAGTTACTGTGTTACTTTTTGTTTTATGGTGGTCATATATGTATACTGTTATTGTGAAGGGGGCGGAAGTCCGGTTGCCAGTATTGCGTTGAAAACGGATGTAGGCAAAACAGCATTGTTGTGAATTCTCAGAAGTGAGTTCTTTGTGTGTAACAGAGTGAACTCTCTATTAACTATCGGATGACATGCTTTCATATGTGTCGAGGCTTTTTTGTTGATGGCGGCTGCTTTTGTTTGCTATACGTCTTTGAGAAAGTGAGACATTAGAATGCGCTATACGTTAGAATGTGATACAGAATTGGCAGTAATTCTTACACAATGTCTCTTTAATGTAAATGTGTGACATTATAATTCTTGCTGATCCGACAATAAACTGTGTAGAAAAGTGATAAAGTGAGGGAGACAGAAATTTGTGGCACCTTCAGGGAGTGTATGTGAGCTGGTGGGTGCTTGTTGCTGCTATGCTAACATGCAGTGTTAGCTAAAGTCAGAAGGTCATGTGATGCGATGCAGCGGTTTATTTATTTTATGCTCTGTTTTGTCTGACGGACTTGATATATAATATATATAAACTAAAACGAAAAGACTGAAAACAAAAAGTGTGGCAAAAGATAGGTGTATGGACTTCATATACAAAAAAGGTAAGACCAAAAATGGATGTTTTTAACAAATAGATGAGACTAAAAATAAATAAATGCAAAAAAATGAATATTTGAAAGCAAAAATCTGACCTCATGTGAAATATCCTACTTTTTCTTGTTATCCTCTTGATGAGCAACTTGTATTAAAATTGATTAAATCAATGTTGTTTTAAAAAACAACTAAGAATTTAACTGATTGTCAAAAATTTATTTGTGTTCACATTTCTATACTTTTTGTTTAGAATGAATATGAATTGTTTAGAACCAGCTAATTTCCTCTATTCATCGTCTCTTGCTGCTATAAAAGGCTATTGAGTTCTTAGAATTCTAAATCAGACTCTAAAGGTGTCAGTGAGTAACCAGACATGAACCTCACCGCACATCACTGATGATGATGATGATAAATCATTCACAGAGGAAATGAATCAACACATTTTTAAAGCAACTTTGAAATAGTACAATCTTTTTTGTTCAACTGTGAGGTACTTCTTATTTGGTGTTTATTTATTTTTTGTTTTAGAAGGGTTCTCCTTTGTAAGTTATGAATGTTTTTATTTAATTTCCATACAGGTTTACCTCCTAGTGTCCTGGTTCAGTTTTGGCTCTTGTTTCTTGTGTTTGGTTTTTGTCTATGTTTTGGTTTGTCATGTTCATGTTTTAGGTTTTTGTCATGTTTAGTTCTGTTCCCTGTTTTCCCTCATGTGCTCTGTGTTTTCTCTTGCTGGCTCGTTAGTTCACCTGGTTTGATTTATCATTCACTTCACCTGCTCCTTATCCCTGTAGTGTGTGGTTTTCTGTTCCTGAGTTTTCTAAATAAACGAGCACCATTCTGGCTGCATTTGGGTCCTCACCTCTGCCAACATGACACTTAGTTTGTTTGATTGTGTTTGCTTGTGCCTTGTCAGCCTATCTGTGACTGGGTGTGTATATAAAGTTCTGCTTCTGCCTATGTCTTGCTTCATTTTGGAAGTTCAAGTATGTTTTCCTGTTCTAGTTTCTGTGTTTCCTCACTTTATCTTTCAGTTCTCTATTTTTATTTATTTATTTATTTTATTTTTTTTGTCTTTAACTTAACCCTCTGCGATGGACTGGTGACCTGTCCAGGGTGTACCCTGCCTTTCACCTGAAACACTGCTGGGATAGGCTCCAGCT
>JBAMHW010000026.1:19415226-19442513 GCA_037177495.1 Rhadinocentrus ornatus | reverse complement strand
TATATTAATTGTCTTTTAACCTGGAACCTTGTCTTCTGGTCAATTTTAAAAGTGGTTTGAATAATCTGGGACTAAATAAATAAATGCAACATAAAGGAAGAAAAACAAATCCACATCTGAGATGGCAGCCTCTACTTATTAAACCAAGCAGGCTATAAAACTGCTTGTAGAAAAATAGTAAGAAATTTCACTGGACAGAATCATGACAAGGAGGCCGTGTTACGTTAAGAGTGTCCTTCATAGTCATATGAGTGGAAAAGGTCCACGGGACATTCAGGTGGTCACGTTAACCTGCAGACACTCCACACAGTCACGCATAAACTCTAATGAAATGTCCTCAGCCTAGAGCAGACTGTGACCCTCAGAATGAGCACACATAGATCCACTTGCAGGGGTACACACATATTTTTGATTCATAGTGTTGACTTAGTTTTTGCTTAAAATAAGGGCAGGTCATATTGGGCTAGTGTAGTTTAATCATCCCTAGAGTTTAAAGGTTCATCTGAGGACACTGCAGCATGTGTATCATTGTACAAAACCAATTGGGATGATAGGTAAAATGTAAATAAAACCAGTATGCAATAATTTGCAAATCTCATAAACCTATATTTCACTCCCCAAAGAATAGAAACAATAAATCTGATGTTCTAACAGAGAAAATTTACTGTTCCATGAAAAATATTATTTCATTTTTTAACTTTATGGCAGCTACACATCTCAAAAAAGTCTTTGAAAATCTACATGAGGAACATTTTTTTTGTCACAGAAGTCATAGATTGATGAATCTTTGCCTATTTTTTACATCTAAGAGACTGTGTTTCTCTAAAATGCTCTTTTTCATACCCAGTTATGTTACTAACCTGTTGCCGGTTAACCTAATTAGGTGTCAAATCATCCTCTAATTGTGTTTGATTTGTGGAAATGACCTTTTCAGCCTGTGTTTTTTAAATGCGTTGAGGCTATCATCTTAAAAAATAGCAAATATTTTCCATAAAATGGAATAAAATATGGGTTCATGAGATGTTCAAATCATCACATTTTGTTTTTAATTTACACACTTTAAAAAAGAAAACAAATGGTGTTATTTCCTCTGTTTACATTTGTTTGTACAGGAAAATTGTTGCAGAAACACACTCACAATCTGCTATGATAGGCATGCTCATGTGCAAAGATCAATTTGACTACAGCAGTCATTTCAAACGTTTGAACACGCTTTCCTATTAAATTTAATGCGAATTTGTGTCAAAACCATTGCTGCATGGAAAAAGAATTAGACTGCAGGTTAGTTATCACTTTAGTTGCTCAACTGACCTGTTTCCAATGTCCTTTTAAAGGACCCCAAAGCATCAATGCAAAATGATGCATTGTTTGAATTTTTGCATATGTACGAGCTGGGTGTGGTTAGTAGCTAACGTTAGCTTAATTGCTGGATTCAGGGATTTCAGAGAAGTTGAGTAAAGAATTAATCAGGTTAATGATTGGCTGACTGCTTTTGATTTCTAAATCAAGTTTTGAATTATTTTAAGGTCTTTGAGGCCATGTTGAAGGTTGTTTAGCATGACTGCTCATTTCCAGAAACAGCAAATGGACTCTAATGGGTAATGGACCCCGATAGTTGCATCTACATTTATTGGAAAATGCCAGGTGCAACCAGAATGTTACAGTATCAGCCTTAGTCAAAGGTTAGCCATGGTCAAAGGCACCTCAGCAGTGGCAGATTTATCCTTTCACTGGAGATTAAACTAACACTCCTGTGGTCATGAGTCTTGAGGCGTGAGGCCAGCGGTTTGACTTTTTGTGCTGATGTTTCCAGTTTCTGGTTTCCATCTCCCTGGGATTAAAAGGACATGGTGAGCTGCTTCAAGACCCACTTTTGGCTGTCAGAGGTTTTAATTGTGACCTGGAAAGAAATAAACTGCCCAGCACTTCATGCCAAACACACACACATACTAAAACACAGTCAGACAAGTACACAGAGAGAAAACAGGGCAAGGAGCAGGGGCACTGACGTTATCCTGCACACCCTGTTGGAGTTAACCCCTCTGCAGTAGTGGCTCATTAGTCAAAATGGTCTGAGGCGAGGAACTGAGGGATGTTTGAGCCGCATCTTTTTTCCATCCTCAGCTCTCCGCTTTGCTTTACTTCTCTGGAGACACTGTACAGAGGACTTTGATGGCAGTTGACCTAGCGGTTTCAGAGAAACGGGCCGGTAGGTTGACAGGAACATTGTGTCCAGCGCCGTGTACAATGACAGGCCTCTAAATGTGTCAAGGACATGAACAGACAAAACTGGTGAAGCCATAGAGTGACCTGTTTTGATAATGCCACTAATACACCCTCCAGAGTGGGTCACATATTACTCTGAGAAGTAAATAAGCTTTTGCTGTTTGCTGTGCAAGCAGAGCTCTGTCCTCTTCATGGGAATTTTGGTAAATATTAAGCTGCTTTGTAGATAGGATAGAGTACAGAGGAGGAAAAAAACCATCAGGCAGGAAGCTGCTTTTACTTTCTCATTTTTTTTCTGTTAATGGCACATTAAAATAGAAATGCTGCCATTTTTCCTCAGTTTGATAAATCTTGTGATCATTTCTGAGTACCAAGTATGACTCATTTATTCATATGCCCACTATTTAACACATTACTTCTTATGCAACACTTCCACAGTTTTTTTGTCTTCTGTGTTCTGGACTCTCATGTCACACCTTGTTGCCAGGTTGCCAGGTCATAGGTGCAGACTTTCAATCACAGATGGTGTTGAGCTGTGATTAGTGGATGCAGATGTTGCTGTAGTTCAGTCATGCCACTGTCCATGTCAGCTGTCATTTTCTGCCTGACTGATTTGCTAACTCTCCCAGGAATATATCTGTACTTCATGTTAGGATTTATTTAGTGTTTTGTGTCTTTATCAGTAATATAGCCTGTGTTATCTCTATCTCTTATCATTAAAACATGTTTTTTTTTTTACATGTACATGAATTGACCTGCAGCTTTTGGTCTGCAACTTTAAGCATCAAGTGACCCTTAATATAAACCTTTTTCAGAGTTGACATTTCAGACATTTTCACAAATGACTTCAAAGGATGTCAGGAGAAATACATCCGGGATTTGCCAGCAGCTGCTCAGTCACACATGAACTACACAACACACAGTTTCTGTTTGAGATTAAATTTTTATAAATGGAAATACTCCAGAATGACATCTCCAGCATATGCCTTTCATTTAAAGTTGGATAGTTGAGCCATGCACAACTTCCGATGCAGATGCAGTTTTCCACTTTTCCACCACAGTTTAGTTTTTAGGGTTATTAAGCATGTCTGACAATAACGTGACTTGAAATATTAGCAAAGATAGAAGTAGAATTTATGATGGCTCAGTTGCAGCAATCATTCTTGTCTGGAAATTGAAGCCAATTTATTAGTGTTTTACACTTGATACATGCAGCAGTAAAACATTTTCCCAACGTAATATTGGTCTTGTTTCCTAAATTTAAGTTATCAATCAAACAATATGATGTTTTTAACTTTAAAGGATCCCATTTAGAGTAAGAAAGACATTAACTCAAAGTCTCATGATAGTGGGAATACTTTGTAATTGACAACTTGGAACCATATGGGCGTTCATCAATTTTTATGATTTAATAAAAATTTAATTCATGCAAGACAGATAAAACAGATTAGATATGCAAATTTACAAATGTCCATTTAATTCCAAGTTTCACAAATGTTGAGCTATTTTCTTTCCTGTAAACTTCTCTGTGCTGCATAAAATTTTAGAAGGGAACCATCTTTGTTTTGGTAAAGGATTGTCTGGTGACCAGATTAGAAAGTGAGATAGTCAAAACTTCCCTCAGCTGTTATATAATTCATTCAAGTCTGAGCTGAGCTTTCATTTAAATACTTCAAAGGATTTTATTTCAGTTAGAGTCTTTCTCAACAAGGAAACAATGACAACAAACAACATATAAAAAGCAGTACAAAGCAGCCACCAGTGATAGATGTTTTAGTGCTTTCAGACAGACACCTTTCTGGTTCTGGCTCCATTCTGACGTCTCAGGCCCCTAGTGCATTCTTGCAAACTGGCTGCATTCACACCAGTTTAGTTGGAACCAAAGTGGAAGGTTTTTACTCCACAAAAGTATACATAAACAGCTTGGAAATTTGGTCATGAAAATTGATGGATTAGACAACTGATTGAATATCATCTGATGTTAGAATGTATACAAGAGAATAAAACTTTACTGTCATTGCAACAAAAAGTGCATTAAAATTACTAAAGAACTCACATAATTCTAGCCTACCAAAATTATTTCAGTGGTCATTCAAACAGAGTCAGCCCATCTGAACTTTATGTTCAACTGGGGGTCAATAGTCTAGCCACTGTCTTCATTTGTGAAAGATCCAGAGGTGGTAGGTAGCACTCGGTTGGCTTTCTTTTCAGTTGTGGCTGTTGCAGTGATTAAATTCACTGGATGTAGGGCCACTTGAGGGCTCAAAAATCAATGGGCATCCAGTTTAGCCCTTTGACCTCGTCCCCTGTGCACCCCTGAGATTCCTCCTAATTCTCTTTTGATTATATGCATTGTAGATGGTGGAGTCTTCACATTTTTACATTGAGGAATATTTTTCTGAAATTGTTTTACAATTATTAGATGCAGTTTGTCACAGATTGGTGAACCTCTGCCCATCTTTACATCTAAGAGGCTGTGCTTCTCCTTTTATACCCAGGCATGTTACTTGCTTTTTGTCAGTTACAATTAGTTGTCAAATACTCCTCCAGTTGTGTTTTATTTGTGCCAACTACTTTTTCAGCCATTAGTTGCCTGTGTGTCCGCATTTGCTGGCCAACAACTCAGCTGTGCAGCAGCTGCAAAGATGGACACTCTTTTACCCAAGTCTTTTTTTAGTGTCTCAGTTTTTCTACTGAGACATGAACTACTGGGAAGAATCATTACTGAAATGAGCAAACTAAAAATGTAGTGTGCAAGAAGCAAATTATCATTAATTTTATGTAAAATCAAATTTATATTATTTGGGAATTGCAATAAGAATACACAAGTATAGATACATATAGATGGGGTGGACAATGACAGAGTATATGAGAGTTTCTTGTGGTAATAATAGATGATAAAATAAACTGGAAGTCTCATATCTGACATGTGAAATGCAAATGGCCAAGGAGTATTTCTGTTCTTAGCGAACCACAAATTCCTCCACATTCTCTATTGCTCACTGATTTTACCATATTTACATCACTGTGCAGAGGTTCTGGGCAATACTTACAAATGCACAATACAATCACTATTCATACTGCAGAAAAGATCCATAAGAATAATTTAGAATTCTGGTTACAAAGATAACATAAATTCACTTTTATTAAAATCAAAAACATTAAAAACTCACTGACCTGGTTAATTTTCAAACAGCACAAATCATGTACAAAGATACACACAATCTACTTCCTGGAAATATTCAAAAGTTTTTTTGTTTTTTGTTTTTTTTTTTTGTTTTAGAGATTTGGGTTGTAATCCGAGGGGAGAGTTTACCTTAAACATTAGCAGGCACGTACAACACTAAAAAGTTTTTGTGTTTCTGTTTGTGGAGTTAGGTTGTGGAAAGGTTTGTGTGTGCAGCTCAAGCAATGTCCAAGGATGGCTTAGTTTAAAAAGTGGTACAAAAACATGGTTTTCATCAGGTACAGGGAGGAAGAAGGGCTTTAATAATCATGTACTTATAATGATTTATGTATTTGTCTATTTAATGTTTATCTTTACTGTTTTGTAAATATGAATAATGCAAATATGTATGTTTGGTAGGACTAATTGTTAACTGAGTAATGGAGAAGGGGTAGGTTATGCTTCTACTACTACTTCTTTTCAGACATGTTGGGTTAATATTTTTATTATTTTTTTTTTTGTTTATATAATTGTGTTGTTTTTTTTGTTTGTTTTAACTATTATCATTTGTTGTGTTTGTTTTCTTACATGTTTGAAATGAAGCAAATCATTCTGCATTCAACCTCACTTTCTCAAGCTTATTTATTGGTCTGGCATTCGGGCGAAGCCGTCCTTTGTCCACTGATGTCATGGTTTACAAAGAAGAACCACTATTTTTTGGTTCCATTTGAAAACTGATTTTTGGGTTTGTATTGACTGCCTCTCCTTTGACTTTCCTCTTTTGAGCATAGACATGTGGGCAAAGGAAAAGGTTGACAGTAAATGCAGCTAACTTTCAAGCTGCTTTATGTTAATCTTGATGCTTTCTGTCCTTGAGGACAGAGCAGAGAAATCATCCTTAGACACACATTTTCTTCCTGTTCTCTGCAGTGGAATGGTCACAGTGAACCTTTTAATTAGTTTGAGCAGTGCATAGGAGCTCAGTAACAGCGCTTGGTGAGCCTCTGTGTTTCTGTGACTGCAGAGGCAGCTGTGTCTTTGTCAGAGATTGTTGATGGCACCAGAATGTAAACAACAGATGGTCGTGTTAGCACCTGAAAAATATGTCCACCTCAACCTATTAGCATCCAGCCCAGCCTGTAGAGTAAATACAATCACTGGGCAAGGAAACAAGTTTCCCCGAACAATGAAATTCTTACTTTGCCGTCAACTCTGAATGCCATAAAAGATTATAAAATAAAATAAAAACAACTTAAGAAAGCGGGATAGAAGATAAAGATAAAGATGAGATAAATAAAAAAATAAAAAAACTCTTGAGTAAATACACTATATACATAAATGTGCAGTGTGCTATACAAACTATTCAAAAGCGGCGCGAGCAAACACGTTGGGCACTTTGTTCGAATTTTTTTTTTATCTGACTGCTTGTATCACTGAAGGAAAAATTAGCAATGTGCAGTGATAAAAAAACAAAAAGCAACTGAAGATGCATTGTGATGCATGATAGAATCGAATCGAATTGGATTGTTAACAAGTTAATCGTAATCAAACCGAATAGTGAGACCATTTAAAATGCTCAGCCCTAATAAAAAATGTGTGTATGTGGTCAAAAAGTTCAAGGTAAAATCCAACTCAATGAATCCACTGAAGTAAACTACTTTTTTATTTTTATTTTATTTTTTCACTTGTTCTGAAAAATGACACCATTTATCTGTCTAACAGAAGAAAAGACTTGGTTATACAATAAGAGCAACCAATTGGATCCCTTGAAACCCAGCTAGACTAGACTCACAAAGAAACAACCCCAGTGCTCTAAAGTTCAGAAACAGAATATTCTATTACAACTAGAGATGAATGAATTGCAACAGAGATGGGAAAAGATGCTACAGTAAGGAGCCAGAAAGAGAGGTGGATACATCATCATCCCTACTATCAGAGAACAGCTGCATTAGAAAACCCTGAAAACCTCCCTGAACAACGCTGTTGTTCATCTTTGCTTAAAATTCATACTGAAAATCAAAAAATTCTGCTTTGCCTAAGGATGATCCAACAAAAGATTTAGTGTTTGCTTTTGATGAGAAATGTTTGGAAAAATTAAAATATCACATCTGTGGTAGTGGTATCATGGTTTAGGCCAGCTTTGCGGCATAGGGCCAAGATTGTTTCTCATTACTCAACTTCCTTATCAATTGTTTTCATTTTTTGTTTTTCACTTTGTCACATCATTCACACAACACAGTCAAGGAGGATACAATGTGTTCAGTGAGGCTTCATCAGATCCCCTGCACCACGGAAAGTTGTGCCATCATCCTCTAGGTAAGAATTACTTGACTAAAAGTACTAATGACCAACTTATTTTATATTATATTTATAATTTCCCTTCTGGGATTATAAAAGTATTTTACACTCATGGTATTATTCTTTTTATGTATGCGTTTCAAGCCTGGACTGATGCCCTTATTGTGTAATGGTGTCATGTATAAAAGTGCAGAGGCACCATGGAGGGTTGAAGCTGATCAGCTGGCAAGGGAGAGTAAATGGGACCACCTCAGTGTATACTTGCACACATCAAGCTGGCATTTTGAAACTTGTCACTTTAACCAACGGCAATGTTGTCACTGCTGACACCGCAGTACCGCCTTGATGCGTGACACGGTGGTGGAGGGTTGAGCCCCTTCTCTTTGGCATGGATGAATCACCTAGAAAAAAACAGTTTTAGATTAATGAGAAAGTCTTTTTGTTTTCTAACGAGGCACAACAGTTATGTGAAAAAGAAAATTAATGGAGCAATTAATTATAAGAGTAAATTATAAACCAGAAGGTCATGAAATATATTTTTGAACTGAATTTTAAGGGAAAGTGGGTCAAGCAAGATTACAACCCAAAACACAAAAATCATTCTACCAACAAAAAAAAGGGGGCAGTGGGGAGTGGTAGCCTTGTGGTTCCAGAGGTGGGCTTGGTGCTATAGAACCTGGGTTCAAGTCCCTGGCAATCAAGGTAAAAACCACTGTGGCTCCCTTAGCAAGACCCTTAACAACCAACTACACCCTGGGTGCCAAAACCCACTGCAACTTGTATGGGTTCATCTCAGGAAACTGACCAAGAGTTTACCTAGCCTTGTCCTTTTTTTAATGATTAAGTTTTTCATTAAAATTATGCAGACTTTCATAAAGTCATAAACTGAAAAGCAAATCAGATTTAGCTTTTACTCTGATGTTGCAAATTCATGTTTTAAATAACATAAAGCTATGAAACTCTATTTTTTCCTTGTGGGTATGTGTTTGAAGAACTTCACCCATTGTACTTCTCAGATCAGCCAGTGACTTTTGATGAAAACTCTTCTTTCTGCAGGCATTTAAGCTGATTCCTCCTGCCAGGGGCCACTTTATTCTGACTTTGTTGTGCAGTCGGGTAGAAATGAGGTGTAATTGAGTCAATACAGAGCTGTGAGTTTTGGCTGCAGCTAAACAAGATGGAGAGGGATCAATATGATGAGAAAGCCAGGGACGATTTAGGCCTACCATCCCCCACCTACCTATCACCTGCTGCAGGGCATGCTGCCTGTCAGCTATTTATCACCCAATGTGCACACTTACAACACAGAGGCACAATCACAGACACACAATGTCCCACTGTCGCATATCAATATGTCACTGACAACCCTTCTCCACAGCTGACTTCTGTTTTAAAGCATGAACACTGTTCAGGTGTGCACATACATAAGGTGCATGGAAATGTCTGTACATAAGCATGCATCTTAGCAGTAAATGCCACTAATAATGATGAGCACAGCGATAAGTGAACACTGTCTGAGCAAAGAGAAAGGAAAAAAACTTATGAAGAAGCAAGCCTTGAGGACAAAAGCTATGAAATCGATCATGCTTATTCTGCCTCGCCAGTGGCAGGAAGAAAAAAGGAGAACAGTGAAGAAAATTGATTTTGTAAATTCTCTGCAGTAAAGGATGACTCACACTGTCTTGCCACCTTAAGATGATGTGTGAGAAAAAAACAGGAAAGTGACAAAACAACGGCATCCAAACAATTCTCACGCACTTTGTGAATGAAGAGGCACCTTCATCACTCACATATACTTGTGTTATAAAATGAAAAAGGGGTCATTTATCCATGCTGGGTCTATCAGCAGGCCTGCAGCTGTTTATGAGCAAGCATACATCATAGCTCCCGGTGGTACTTTTGCTCTCAGCGCCGTTCCTCTCTAAAAACCGCCCTCGATGCCTGGATCTAAATTTGTTTCGTTCTATACTGAGACTTTTGTGGTTCTCTGAGCCCTCCCAGAAGAAATGTGTCAGCTTGTCGATGCAGATCTGCTTCAAAGTCAGTCAGAGTGCCTCCGCAGATGGAGTATCTGCTGCCATAAATGCACCATTACATTATGCATCTAACCAATGGTAAGTCCACTAAGACAGAAGGATAATGCTGAGGAAATGTCAGCAACAATACATGACACAGAAACGAGTTGAGAGGCAGCATTTCATGCTGTTCATGTCAATGTCATATTCCATTCAGGCAGCTGTTGCACCTAATGTACAATGAGTCATTTCAGCACCAGAAACAAACCTTTATTGATACTTTTTTGCTTTCACTTATTCACTCAGACAGGAAATACTAAAATAGATCTTCCCAGAAAATGAGAAACTGAGCCATAAGAGGCTTAAAACAGCAAAAGATTACTGGACAATTGCCTCACTTCTTGTTGTTTTCTGATTTAATACATTGTGTGCTGGTCTCTAAGATGCATAAAAAATGTATGCGTTTTATGGTTTAAAAGGACCTAAAGGTCCCCCAAATAGAAGGCAGATGACCAAACAATGGAAACATGGATGTTTAGGAGACCTTGCTTGAACTATCTGCACTACAACATCTCCAATGTAGCTCTGCTTCACTTAATCAGAGTTGGCCTTTGCTGAGATAATATTGTACTATGATTTGATAGGGGTTTGGAGCTACAGCTGCATTATTTCTAAGGGATATTTATGTTAATCCTAAAATTGCTTGTCATTTTAGGTTAGCCTGAAATCTTTTTCATTTGAACTTTGTGTTATCTTAATTTATTTTTCACCAGTAACACGTGTTGATATTTAGACATCTTTAGAAATCTCACATGTTGCCTTTTCTTTGACTCAAAAATTACTGAAATAGACTTTGTAGTTGCAGAGATAAACTCATTTTTATTATGGATAAGCAATTTTAAGGCAGAGGCCTTAAAATAAGCACAGGGCTCAAAGGGTTAAAGCACAGACATTTTCTTCTTCCTCACATGTATAATTGCTTTGATTTGCCTGGTAATTAGTTTTACAACTCATTTGTTGAATAATATTCTCTTGGCATCAATTAAAATAACCAGTTTAGCACAAAACCTTTAGATGTTTCAATTAGTTGGACATTTTGTTAGCCTCAGGCAGCAATGATCAGGGTCCAAGCAGAAGTAGTTTCTGACCTTTGTAAGCAGTTAAAACATAAAGAAAATTAATTACTCTGTTGTTAATAAGTAGAAAATGGTCATTGATACAATCCCTGCACTTTTAGAGATAGCGAGATAAAGACAGAACCACTAGAGCAGCGTGGTTGGCAAAATATAACGACATTGTATGTGCAGAATTGAACTATACTAATAAATGACTTACGTTATTGTTTCTTTCTTTTACTCAAAAAGTTGAAATTCTGGATTTAAAAACAAAAAAGAAAATGTAAAAATTTTATTTAGCCTCAACATTTATTGTGCTTTAAAAGAAATAAAAGAGAAACTACTTGAACCATTGGAGACAATTCATTTGACTCCTTTAAGACCGTTTCAACTGTAAGAAATTAAATCTACTGGGGAGCAGAAGACATGTAATCAACAGGATTTTATAAAGATGTGAGACATGCAGAGGTCTCAGAAACTCATGTATTAATTTAGAGATTTAACAATATAGAGTTAGAGGTAATATAGAGTATGTCTGTGGGAGGATTAATTTGTGTGTCCAGTACATTTTGTGTCTTTAGCTCAATTAACTTTTCACCTTGACTGGTAAGCCAGAAACAGAAGAATTTGAAACAGCATGGTGTATGCTATGGTTTCAAGCAAGCTGTGATGCTTTATATAAACTTAACCAAATAGTTTTCAATGCCTTAATCTAACAGGTCTCTTCAGTGCTAGGCCTCTGCAACAGAAAGTGGAAGTAAAGCCTCAATGGAAACAAACTTTGACATTTTAAAATAAGTTTCGAGCTGGGTTAGAGATAAAGTTGAAATTTTCTGAACCAGAGTGCAGATGTTTTACCCTGTTAAATTTCTTTCATGGCAATTTCATTAAGTGATTAGAAACTCTTTTATGCATTTATTTCCCTGTTTGCAAACATAAAAAACAAGACAAATTTGTGTCCTAGGACACAAACTAAGGGCAGATTCCGAAATATCAGTGGGACTTAGTTCTGTTTCTGGTTTTGTTTACGAAACATTTTTAAGTTTAATCATACAATGTTAATTACATTTAGAAGAAGTCACTGTGGATTCATGCTTGACTTTCTGAACATAATTAACAAATGAGAACAACCAAGAAAAGCTCATTTCCCAACAGTCAGCACAGTACAAGTTAGAAGTGAAAAAGTGTAGAATTCAAGAGTTATTAGAATTTTTCTTAAATTAATTCTGTGAAAAAGAAAAAAGATCCATCTAATATCCACTCACTTCAGAACAGATTACAGAGAAATCTCAGAATTCTGAGATTAAAGTCAGAATTCTGACTTTAATCTCAGAATTCTATTTTTTCTTCTTCTTCTTCAGTGGCCCTAATCCTCTTCCGCAAGTATCAAGTATTTCACCTGTGGGTGGAAAGTGGTGCAATGCAAGCAGCAGACCACAGAGCAGCAGCATACTACTCTCTGCACCAAGTGGCATTAAGTGCTGCAGCTAATTATGTTGGTGGAAAATGCGTGGAAAATTCATGTCCTGTGTTACAAAATGATAACATCTGGTGGCTGGTGTTTATGTTTTGGCACATGCACAGTTTTAATTAGAGGCAAGTTTTTGGTGAGCTGAGTAATGGTGATTGGATTTCAGCTGTTAACATTCTCTTTGTCTGACTGGGTTCATATATCAGTTTATTTGGTTTATCGTGCATTTACTTGAATTATAAAAACATCATGTTCAGCACTGGGCTTTAATCAAATACAAGGCAGGTGTTTATTGGAATTTAATTATATTAGGAAATATGATGGTAAGTAATAGGTTTTTAATTTGATGTTTGGATTTAATTCACTATTTATTTTTATAATTTAGAATAGATTAAATTGTATTTTCCCACTGCTGCCATAATTCATTCCTTGTAGCCCACTGATGCAGCAGCATCTGCCTCTCTCACATCCCACTTGTCTGTTTCCCTTGACAACCATATCCACAGTTCATAATCACACATACGATATGAATCTCTTAGTAAAATAGATGCTCATAAACAACCAATCTTTTAAACTATTCCTGTGTTCGTCTATATGAAGTGGCTTTGGTTACTATGTGAGGTCAAGGCACGAGTTTAATTGAATGTCACAACTCATTTCTTTTTCCACATTTGCAAAAGGTCAATTTGTAAATGAACATGATTGCACAGAAGGACACATGGATATGGAAATTATTCCTCCTACTCATCCATAAAGGGAGAGGACTGCAAATAGATTGACATTTTCTTCCCTCCTCCACACTCATTCCTTTACTCTGGAAGAATCTATTTCTGTAGCATCTGTAAGTGAAGTCATTTTCTGGCCCATCAGCACAAATACAATATATCAACCGAGCACCCAAACTGTTCTTTTCCACTCCAAACTTTCATTTCCAAGCAGAACAAACACTCCTCTCTTTCCATCTATTTTCCCCACATTTGTCCGTCAGTGTAATTGCCCTCTTTCCAGGAATAGAAAGGAGCTGCCGCAGACTGTCAGAGAGCTAGTGGTTAAAGTGTCCTTCAGCAGACTATTCAAACATGCTGGAGTCGTTTCTGAACACTTTGTAAAGTTGTTCACACCTCAACTGTATCACTCTAGCTGTTCTCTTTATCTTTGAATCCACATTTACATTTACTGGCTGACATTTACATTTAGGACATATACATTTACTCACAGTGCTGGCTGAATTGTGAATGCCTTGAGGATTAAATGCAAATAAGCCAGTTCAGTTAAATGAGAAAAATATTAAGAAATTATCCAAAGTCATTTTTAAAATGTTTCATTTTCAATTAACTAGTGAATAATGGCTTTATACGTTAAGTTAGGCTGTTGTGTTTCATTTCTCAAAAATCTAAGTTAGAGATTTGTCGAAGAGCATCAGAAATGAAATTATAAAAACCTATACAATAGTAAAGACATCAAAGAAATCAGCCTCTGTTAAAAATTGTTAAGAGTTTCAAGGGGGGTTCGGGGGTTCAGTTAGTTGTTTCTGGTTGAAAACCAAAGGTGTTAAATTTATTAAAGAAATGACAAAATATTACTAAGGTACTATAGATTACTAGAAGAAATGCTAGTGAAAGAAAAATTGTCAGTGGGATGCATTTTGGTTTTATGCTTATTTTGCTACAGTTACTGGCCATTTTATTAGGGATCAGAAAAAGAGAAACTATACAGTGAGCAGCAGTTGTTTGGACCAAAATGTTTTGTTGATGTCAGAAGTCAGAGGAGAATGGGAAGACTGGTACAGGAGGTTGGAAATGCAAATTTAACTCGAATAACAACTGGTTATAATTATGTAAAATATCATCTCTGAATGCACAACACGTCCAACCTTGAAGCAGATGGTCTTCAGAAACAGAAGACCACACCGGGTGCCAATCCTGTCAGCTAAGAACAGGAAACTGAGGCTACAATTCACGCAGACTCACCAAAACGAGACAACAGAAGATGGAAAAACATTGCCAGGTCTGATGAGTCTCCATTTCAGCTGCAACATTCAGATGGAAGTGTCACAACTCGGTGTAAAAAGCCTGAAAGCATGCATCCATCCTCCCTTGTATCAGTAGTTTGAGCTGCTGGTGGTATAATGGTAGGGATTATGTTCTTGGCACACTTTGGGCCCTTTAGTGCCATTATAGCATGTTTAAACACCACAGCCTACCTGAGTATTATTACTGACGATGTCCATCTGTTTGACCACAGTGTACCATCTTCTGATGGCTACTTCCAGCAGGATAACACACCATGTCAGCAACTGTGTGATGCTATCATGTCAATATGGAGCAAAATCTCAACACCTTGTTGAATCAATGACATTAAGAATTAAGGCAGTTCTGAAAGATAAAGTGGATGGAACGTTGTACTGAGTGTGAATAAAGCCTTTTGAGTTTTAGTTCTTGACACCTATTGGTTGATATGCAATTGATTCTGAAGACCTGCTTCATTTCAGGAATATTAGCAAAAGAGCACACAAATATATATCTGTGCATTTGTGGCTTGGAATTCTTGCACACTAGTTAGCTTTATAGGGCTATATCTGGACACTGAAATTTCATTTCATAACATATTAAGATAACTAAAATTTATGATTTTGCCTGAAATATCCAAGCAGTTAATTGCTTATCCATCTACTTGGTTTTACAATTAGTTTTTTAAAGAACAATTAAAATACTTGCAGTCTTATGTGGTGCATATTACTGTAAACTTAAACAAACTGGTCAGGTGAGGAAATTAGAGGTTGTCTCATCCTCTCTGCATTACAGACAGCTGTGACTCATTCTAATTTTATCCAGCAATTACTCCTTTCATTCAGCTTTGGTTTAGATATTCAGTCCATGTAATTTATTGTCTAAAAGCATTTCTAAGCTACAAGAAGGACACATCGCTCTGCAGAAACAGCCTTGAAAGTGTTTTCAGTGCTCTTTCTCTTTATGCGGTTTTTCTTTTTTTCTACATTCCTCCTCAGCAATCTTTTCCTAAACTGATCTTTGGCCAATCACACCTCAAACTTTCCAGACACATATAGAAAAGTGGAGAAAAATGTGTGTATTTCCTCAAAGGCCATTTGTCACAATGCAAACAATTCACCACTGAAATATTGAAGAATTATCTGAGAGTCTATTAGTTTTTACTGATTGCCTTGAGTTGACTTACTTGTAATGTCCCTTTTAACTTGCAGTGTGCAGCATGCATGATTACAGGGCAGAGGTGGTAACATGGTCCACACAAGCACACACACACACATACATTGCATGAGTTTGTGTCTGTGAAGGAAAAAAAAGCTTTCACCATCACGCTTTCAGAAAACTGTGTCATCTCCTTTATTAGCTAATCTTGTGAGTCGGCCTCCCTGCCAGCCTTGCTGCTAAAATGCTAATGAAGTCTGTGCTGTGCAATTACAAAACACACACACGCACAAACACACACCACTCACTGTCACCCATTAGGGGGCATAACAACCCCCCTGTTGATCCTGGTTTACATCGATGCACAGGCTTTGCTTTGGTTTACAGTAATATGAGACATCCTACTAGTTCAATTAAAATCTTAATAAGAGCACTTTTGGCTGTTCAAGAGGCATGTGGGAAAGAGAAGGAACTCTTGCTTTTTGATTTTATTTTTCTTTTTAATTGCAGAATTTTAAAACAAACATTCATGTTGTCATATGATGAACTTTCCTTAGCTTTTCAACTAACACGGCCATCATTTGGGCAGTATTAATGTAAAGATAACTTTTTTTAGCTTCATTTGCAGATGCTAGCTTTAGCATTGTGTGCATGTTGGTGATAAAGTTAAAGTTGGCCTGACAGGGGTTCGTTTGACCTAGCTAACTAGAAAAAATGAGAAAAGGTGCAAAGATGTCACATCTCCATATGTTAGACTAATGTAGAGAAATTTCTTAATTAAAGTACATTTGCAGGATCATCATAAATTCATCTAGTTCACAGCTTATATAACGATGAAAGAATCATCATCAGGTATCTTTTTTTTTTGGCCTACTTATCTTAAACAAAAACACATGAATCCTGAACTCATCTACAAGTTTGACTCCTTCAGACTCCATTTAAACTGATCCTAGTGAGATTTTAATCCTCATATTTCTAGGCATGTTATTTTTATTTCTTTCCTTTTTTCATTTCTTGTAGTTGCACAGAGCCACCACTGAGAAAGAGAGAGGCAAATTACATGTGACAAAGGTCCTGTTCTGGAATCAAACCGAGGACGTCACAGCCACATGACAGGCGCCTTTAGCCAGCACAGCTACCCACACAGGGATTATTGTTAGAAAAAAAAAATGTGGTAATGCTAAAAATTGTGTTTCAACAGGGCTGTGGATGACTGACTTTTTTATGCTGATTAATCTGCACATCCCTCCCAGAGAGTCCTGCCTTGCTAAGCAGTATGACTGTAGCAAATATCTGGTTAATCTTCAATTTTTAAATCATCCATAGGAGTAGCTAAACACTCTTGTAGGTGTTCAGTCAGGCGAGCTCACTGTTTCGTGCAAGACAGAGACACAAAAACCTGCTAGCATGCAGTTGCCAGGTAGAACTCTACAGGGATTTGGTTCTGTGTGTGACTGTGCATGTATGTGTTTATTGTGGAAAAATTACTAAGGGAGGTTGTGCATGGCAAAATCATTTTGTTGACTGTGTGGAAAATCGATGACATGTCTCCTTCTCTGCCTGCCTCTGCAGTGCCTAGAGGCAAGCCTCGTGACCCACATGGTGGCGCTCTTACTCAACATCTTTCATGTCTCACTTGCTCCCCTTCTTACCTGATTGCCTCCTCTCTTCCACTTGTCTCTCCTCTTCCACTATCTCTCATGTCCTCCTGTGCTTCTCTGTGTTTTCTCTCCTCCGTTGACAGGGGATGAGTGTCACACCATCTGCCATGGCATGTTGCTGTGTTGTAGTTTCTGAGAGGAAGTGTTTTATCAGCGTTGCTCCTAGCATGAATCTTGGCCTGGCCTGGCTGCAGTGGTCTTTAGCACACGCAGGCGCACACATATATATATATAAAAAACACTTAGTATGAGCATATGAGTTGATACAGGGCGATTATTCTAATCTGAACTCTGAGCAGAATGAATTACATTTTGGTTTAGCCAAACTGATAGAGTGGAGTGGATGGGGGTGGAGGGAGAGAAAAGAAGCCAAAGCAAGAGTTGGTTAATTCTGTCTGAGCTGGAAGCCTCAGCCCCCAGTCAGAGCATGGGGGTTGTCTCTTCTAGTTTTAGAGAACGCAGTGAAATGCCCTGTGGAGGAGAACAGTAACCAAAGGAAAGTCAGTCTGATCAGCACTCGCATGCCTGTGTAAGGGCGGGGGATTTTAATAGGGGTATTCAAATGGGAGTTTTTGTGTGTATATGCGAAGGGGCGTAGACTGGCCCTGATTAAAATCTATACACAAACATATATGCATGCATAAGCTGCACACACAGGGTTATTTTTAGCCACTGTCACACACTGTTTGCCCAACCCCTGCCTGTGCACACAGAACAACAGAGATTTTCTTAATATTTTTTCTTTTTTCACTTTTATCCCCTTGCTCAAATTGCCAGGCTAAGGCGTTAGAAAGACACTAAAGCTGATGGAGAAGCAAGTTTGTCAAGATATGGGAAGAAGGAATTGGAAAGGGAGAATGTCAGTCCATCATTCTCCCTTTTTTACATCATTGCATCATTCCTTTGGTGGACACACACTCTATCCTACTCTGTTACACACACACACCAATAATATTGACATGTGTGTCTACCAAAGCACCCCTCATTATTGTGAACATTGCTATTGAACAGTGACCATTAAGTATAATCAATCCCAGACCTGTAACAGATCTGTTTTCCCACAGCGCAGCAACTAGACATGAACTCACTTTCTAGATTTTTTTCTTTTATACAAAACAGATTTCAGAACTCAGCTGCTATATTCGTACATGTATATTGTAATATCTACATATCCTTTTTGCTCTGAACAGTATTGATCGACTGGTTAAAGCAAATTCATGACTGCTGAAAATCCCCAGTGAGTGATCTTGTCTGTATATCATATGAGACAATGTCTAGGTCTGCTATTGTCTCGTGTTTCTCAAGTAAGGTGACGTAGACGGTTGATGAAAAATTGTATCTAGACATGTCTCTGTGATCAATATGTTATATTCTTGTGCTGCAATTGACTTGTGCTTCAGTATTGCTAAAATGAACTTGTCCCACAGCTTTATCGACAGCTTGCCACACTCCACATGCTCCAGTGTGAGCAAATATATATTGTAGGAAAAAAAGACTGTTCTTTGATTTAAATCAAATTTCATCAGCTATAGATTGCTATTGACAAACGACTGAAAAACCAAATATTGAGTACGGACAGCATTTGTGTTTATTTTTTCCCAGTGATTCTAAGATAGCCACGTGTCAGAAGTTAAGGTGATGCATCACTCTTATGAATATGGTTTTAGATGTTCCCATGCTTCAGCACAGCTGACTGAAATTAGTAGTTTATTGTGCAGAACTTAACAACAAGATGTTGAAACCATTTAACTGCTCGGTCTGATGTGCTGTTTAATTTAGTGGCAACTAAAGCTGAATAACTGAAATAAAATGTAATGACCGGGTTACCTGTTAAGAGTATACCTGCGTCTCACCTGGTAGCAGCTGGGAAAGGCTCCAACACCCTGAAAACTCTGAATGGAATTAGAAAAATGAATGAATGAACGTAGAGAAGTAGAATTAGTTAAATGCAAGTACCTGAACATTGCAACCACAGGAGTTATTAGCTAACACAGAACTTAAAGGCTAAATAATTAGGATTTTTTCTGTTAAATAATTTAAAAGGTTCTCATTTGTTGTGAGGGATAAAAGGATGCTTCCCTATTAACAATCAGTCCTCTACATCATCAATGTCTTTGTCAAGCTTTTCTCTTTTCAAAATAAGAGTTACGTGACGGAAGAACTTCAGTGTGCTGTGTAGCTCTTTACTACTTCCTGGTTCAGTGCAGAACTGCAGTAATGATGTTTTGACCAAGTGAATAGTGTGTTTGTCCTAATAAACTTATAAAATTACTATCAAATTGATTAATTAAGTGAGGTTAAGGGAAAACAGCCTCTGCTTGGCATTTGTTGATTAATGTAGCGATTGTTTACACTCTATTTTGTGCTAATGTAAATTAGCGCATAAAATTAGCACTAGCATTGTAAAACATAGCAACTTTCTGTGTGTATATCATCTTCGCTCATCATCATGATGATTACTGAGGAAATGTTCTCCGTCCTTCATGGACTGTGTATAAAAGAGCCGTCCTCTCACAAACCGGCAACCAGTGAGAAACTCTCCAAGGGGAGAGCTTCTCCGGGTTTTTCTCTTTCGACTGCAGTTCTGATTTGAAATACTAGGTGTCAATGCTTCTTATTTTGCCTCTAATACTGTAATAATATGGACCCAATTAAATCTAAAATACAGTTAATACCTTCCATTGCTAATGATTTTACATTCATTAAATGGTCAAAAATAGACTAGTTTGTTCATCTGCATAGTCAGTAAAAGCAAAAAAACAAAATATGTAGTTAATTTAAACAACAAATAGCTAGCACAAATTAACAAAGATAGGTAAAAACGTCTTTTTTTATATATATATATTTTTACCAGATTAAGAGGTAGTGCACACATAAATGTGTTTTTTGAGCTGTAATCAACACAGTATTACTTAATTGTGACGAAAACCACATGAAGCAGTGCGATGGACTGGTGACCTGTCCAGGGTGTACCCTGCCTCTCACCTGAAACAATGCTGGGATAGGCTCCAGCTTACCCCGCGACCCGTCATGGAATAAGCGGTACAGATAATGACTGACTGACTGATCACATGAAGTACTGTTGATAAAAATTTGTATTTTTTATTTATTTAAAAAAAGATTTAGTGGGTAAAAAAAAGGCTCATGATGCCCTCTACAGGGTAAAACCAGGTTTTGTTTTTCATGATATAGAGCCATACTTGGTGCTTCTCCACATCACCAGAAAAATTTTAAAAACCCCACAGCCTCCTCCCTCCAGATGCAAATAGGCTGGTCCTCGCCTTGCAGGTAAAGAAAACCACGCCCACCAACGCATACGAAGGGATGTCAACTTATATGATGTAGATTTACTAGTTTCAGACTGCTATTCTTTCACAAAGTTTCTGATGAAATATTCCTGCAGTAGGACGGATTTGTGCTGTTGAAGGGTGTAAAAGCAACACCGGACATTATTCTTTACCTGCTGATCCTCATCTAAGAAGAGACAGCAGCTTAAAACGTGGCCGGGGCAACTTACAGAAGCACTTCCTGCAGCTGCCACAACCTGCGGGGACTATTTAAAAAAAAAACAACTTTATTTAAAAATAACAACAAAAACAAGTATACAACACAAGATTGTATGAGGTATACAACACGATGAACAAAAGTACATTAAGATTACCGAAGGTGAAGAAAAAAATCATAAAGGCAAATGAAGAGTCACATTTTTAAATGGTTTTTAGAGCCTTCTTCTTATTTAAGTCTGATATTGACTGTATATATACTTTTATGTCTTTAAAAAAATAAGTGAAATATGGTATTTTACCAATAAATTTACATTTATGTATGAAAAATTTAGCAAACAGAATTAAAAGGTTTATTAAAATAGATGTCATCCTTTTTGAGGATATTTTAAAAACAGAACAGCACATTTTTCCATCGCAGTGAGAAGGGCAGACTTGCCACGAGTCTCCACAGCTTTCCAGAGCTGCTGGAGCTGATGACAGGCCAGCGTAACAGCGCTACTGGCTCAGACTGATACGGTTCAGGACCACCTTGTTAATGTGTAGCTGAGGAGATTCAGGAGAGGAAAAGTCTTCCACCTCAAAGACCGCTCTGTGACATAGGTGCTTTGTGAATCTCGCTTTGCATCTTGCTAGTAGCTGCTGAGCTGCTGTCTGTCAATCATTTCTGCCTGTGTATCAGATTTAATAACCCTTAAAACATTCAGCTTCTAATGTTTTTTTTTTTTTTTGCTTTTACCAAGTTGATAGGTTGATTTCAAATCTCGTAGTTGCCTTGAACGCATCATGGGTAAAACCTTTCTGTTTACTTAAAAACTAATAATTGAGCAAGTTAATTGGTTCTGTCTAACACCTGTTCATTATATGCAGAAAATGAGCTTGCAAATGTAGGGATGTTAATGGCTAAACTTGGATGATTAATACTGGTACTGGTTAAGTGTTCTTGCTATTTTAACTTTGGCATGTAATTGAAATAAATTGTGGTATTTGCTAACTGAAAGCTAATCTTTTCATGTTTGCTAACAGATGCTGCAAGTTAACATCAATTGTAATTTGGTTGGCCAGCTTCATAATGACAGGCAAGTTATATAACTACATCAAAAACACATTAACTCACAGAGGAAGAAGTGCAAGCTGGATGAAATTATAACTATTTAGCTTAGTCACTAGCCGGTCAATGTTAACCAGCATTATTTTAAAAGTAAACAATAGCAGGTGCAAGGAAACAGTTTAATGGTGAAACATAATTAATTAAAAGCTTTTTTTTTTTTTAAACATGTACATTCAATTTCACCTGCAACCTTACCCAATTACCCAAACAAATACACTGAAAAGAAAATGTGACTTCACAATGAAATATTTCTTGTTCTGGATTTGCCTCGCCTTGTTTTAATGGTTTATAGGATCTGAAGAAGGAGAAGAGACAGCAGCACAGATGAGATGAGAGAAAGCAAAGAGGCCTCAGGTGAGTGCAGCTGGGTTTCAATTATAGTGAAAATAAGCGTGCTATATTTAAGCTGATGTGCTTTTTACATCTTCTTATAGAATACCACATCGCTTTGAAAAGTAGCTTTTATCACAGGAGTGCCACTTTACCTGCAGGGTAGCAATAAGCTGTGAGCGATCAACTTGCAGGGAATAATAATAATAAAAACTGTTTTGTGAGCATTCCCCAGCTTCAGGAAAAAGAAAAAAAAAAACTTTAAATACACTTTTTTTTTTTAACCCTAACAGTTTTACTTTATGTATTTTGCTTCTATCGATGCATTTATTGGCTCGGCAAGCTCAGAAAACTAGCAAAACTGATTTTTAACATTTGAAAAAAGCTGCAGCCAGTCAGTGGTCTGAGAGAGGCAGTGAGAGGACTAGGAAGACTGTGTTAATACTGGAAATATTTTATAGCCCTGCTATTTTCTGTTAGACCACGTGCCTGTTTGCCTTTGCATTGGTCTGTTTGTTTTTCCACATCATGAATGGGAGTCTCTTTTTATGATGTATTGTGGAGTGTTGCTACAGGTGTCAGGTAATTAACTTCTCTAACGACATACACATGCTAATATTATCAATAATGCAAATATCATGTGAAGGTTGTTGACAGTTAGTACACACCATCCTACACTAGGCTTCACCCTAAACCTAGTGTAGGACCTTAATACTTAATATATATATATTTATATATATGTAATTTTTTTTCTCTTTAGGTAGGAAAGAATATATAAATGATCAGTTTCTCAACCCTCCTAACTACAACCTGTCTTACCTACTCAACAAGCCTGCTGACAGGCTATTACAAGGTTTATAATGCTGACACATTGGGTTGAATGGCTAATTTTTACCTTTATAGTATTTCAAGTCTTTAGCCTCAAGTATTTACATCAATGTACTCATTTCTTGAAATCATATTATAGATGTGTAGGGCACATTTAGGGCACAAGTATGCAGTAACCTAATAAACAGCTAATGTCAGTAAATTTCAATTGTATATGCTGCTGGTCCTTCAAAAAAGTGCATTTAGCCCTCGAGGCTGTAAATTAGAGCTTTCTCTTACTTGACAGAAATTTTGATGACAAAAATAAAGTGCAGTGTTTCACTCTTAAAACAGTTCTGTATTCTCACAGACGCAGAGAAAGTTGGAATTCGAACAGTAGCACAGCTTTTAAGAAAAAAAAGCTTAACTAATGCATAATCACGTTGTGTTGATAGAAGCAGTGTTGTCTCATCTTGTGTGAGGAAAATACTGTACATACCTCCAAACGCTAATGCCGATTAGGCCCCCTGTTAAATTAATCCTGAACTTATTCTGGAATTTTTCTACTGAACTCCTAAACATACTTTTTTTTAAAAAAAAAAAAAAACCATCAACCTCCACAATTTTTTCTCTTTCAGTCATTATTTATTGTACTTTTTAGACACTGGAGATTTCTTTGTATAGCACATCTCCTGTACAAGACAACTCAAAGTGCTTCACATAAAACATTAAAAGCAACGCACAAAAGAAAGTACATTAATAGATAAATGAATAAATCCTCAATGAGAACTAGACACTAAAACTCTGCGGGAAATACAAAGACATAATTTTTACTTTTGTAACTTAAAAAAAAGAAGAAAGTAGTGATGAAAGACTACTTCTTTTATTTTATTTTATTTTATTAAGTGTGTTTGTAGTGCTCTGGTGCTCCAACTTCTAAATGGATGCACTGTAACACACTGTCGTAGCATGCTGACAAGTGGCTTATTTTACTGTTTGGTGTGTATCTCCCTTCTATCAACAGACCGGCACACACATACCAACATCCTTAGGGAGTCAGATCTAAGTTTGGGTGCTGCTAAGTCTTGCCAGGAAACCCTATACCCTTCATTGTCCCCAGGACGCTAGCTCTTCACATATGACATTTGAAGATGATGCATCAAGAGGGTAGTGATGTCAGTGTACATATCAACACCAACGTTTCATATGCAGATGAGTGTGAAACTAAACATGCTAGGTGTGAAGTGCTTTATGCTACAGGGTTCAGGGAAAGAACTGGAGGGATGGAAGAACCAAATAGTAAATTTACAATTACTGAATGTTTGAAGAAGGTTGCCATGAAGAGTGACATTTGTCCAAAATAACCACTGGCCGTTGTGCTATATCCTGTAGCTATAAGTGTGTAACCTGGTGATGTCACTTTAGATCTACTTTGGTCAACTAAAAGCTTAAAGGTTGCAAATGCAGTTAAAACCTAAATGTTCGAGGTGAGCCAAAAGTCAAGTGAGAGTTTAAACAATGCATTTAAACTAAGCATTAGAGCCTGTTTTTTAAAGGACCTACAGAAATGACTTTTTTTTTTTGCTAATTTTACCAAATTAGCTATTAGATCAAGAAACCCTCAATGGGGGTGAACTTGGCTACCTCGTTCTATTATGATGTATCTGTTGCCTTCATTCCATTCTGGGAATTTGGGAATTTATGTAAGCACACCTCTGTCGACCTCTTAGCTGCAATGCCAAAATGAATAAACTTAAACTCTAAGGCAATCGGCGTGTCTATCCAACAAAATTAATAATGTCATTCCAGCTATGAGTCTTTCCCATCACTGTTTTTAATTTAACTTGCCTTTCTCCCCTTTGTGAGAAACATCACTATGTTCTCTACATAATCTTACCTTATATTACTTTGCTGTCAAAAATAGAGGCCTATATGGCAAGGATTAAAAATCTGAAATTGAGCTTTGATGTGAAAAAAATCAATTACAAATGTTTTACTTCACAGACTCATGATGAAGGCTCTGATGTAATGGGTGGGTTATTTATGAGCTGTTCTCACAGGGGTGAAAAAACTGCATACACAGAAGATTTGTTGGGATTATATAAGCAATGATAAAAGTATAAAGTACCACATGAATTTAGTCTATGAAAAGTTTTCCTCAATTTTTTCATCACCAGGAATGTATTAGCACATAACTGGAGAAAGAACTGCAGAACTGACAGTTTATACTAAGTGTTGATATTGAATTTATCTGCTAAATCTTATTTTTTTCTAAAACATATAGTATTGCGCTGTCCTGAACACCCAGTTGTAGAGACTGAAACAAATTTCAGTGTTTTGCCACTCGCATTACATGGTTAAGATTAGGGTAAAATGGTTAAATATTGACACCTGACATTTAACCTAAACCGCAGCCATCCCTAATCTTAACATTTTGTTACTTCAAACGAGTCATTTGCACAACCTGGGATCAGTGTGCGGTCTTTGGTGTCAAGGTCCTGCACTTAATAACTCCCACCACCCGTCCAAAGACCACAGGGTAAATAACATGCCCCCCACTCCTCCTTCTGTGTTTTGTAAAGATCATACTACTAAACTGACACAAGTACTTAATGTTAATTAGGAATTTGTTATTAGGTTTAAAATGACACATGCCAGTGCCAGCAGAATTATTTCTAGTGCATTTCAATTAATATGCATATGTAACACTAACAAAAACAGTGACAGTAATGCTACAGAAACACAAACTTTATTCACTATACACTGGTGGTCATGTTGGCCTCCTCCATTCATTTGTTACCTTCATTTCTTGCAGTGTGATTTTTAAAAAAGTTTATTTTAACTTGCTTTATTTTTATGTAGTACCTTCAAAATGTTTTCCACATTTTAATGGGATCATGAACTTTGAAAATCAAATCCTTTTAACCGTTTACACTTAAGTAATTTGTGATTTTTAACAAAAACACATCCCCACCCTCCTTAATTTTTGTTTCAGTCTTTACTTTAATGTATTTATTGGTTCAACAGGCAGACTGATGTTGTGGCTATAATTCTTCCTCAATCTGAAGTCACCATGTGGCCATCAGTAGGGGGCTGATGTCCATACAAGTTCTCTGTGTGAAGCTATAGCTGAAGGCTGGGAGCCTAAATGAGTGTTTAGAGGTGAAAGCATGGCACACACTGCTATTGATAGAAGCACCAATACATCCACACTGAGTAAAACAAACTGCTGTTTACAACTATTATGTGTGCTTGTCTGGTTCATTGTTTGCTTGATGACGGAAAACAATGAAAGCACATAATTACTGAGTCCGTGTTTACTAGAAAGTAAGATGGAGACAGAAAATATAGCTTCTTCAATGATACCTCGTCACACACCGGGCGTTTGCAGCTGTCATTCAGTTCTATGTCACAGAGTGTGGTGCTGTTACCTTGGAAACAGAACACTTATTTGAAAGGCCCTTTCCTGCAATTTCTTGTAATGCAATATTTCTATTTTTATTTTGTTGCCAAGTATCAGATCTTGGGGGGGAGGGTCAGAAACTTAGAGGGAAGCTAAGTAAAGAAAAAAAAATTCAGCAAGTTCGGCATGATGTCATCATTTGTGTAATTTTTGTAGACTTGGCAGTTATCAGGCTGCTCTGCTCCCCAACCTAGCGTGTAGCTAGCTAGCGCAAAATGGACAGGTTTTTGACTACAAATAGGCCAAAGTAGTAGACCAGCAGCCCTGCTGTGGAGGACTCTGCCAAAAAACCTAAGAACTCATGGCCTACTAAAATCCTAAAATATGATTCAGCGCACATTAGGTATGGCTTTTTAGCCATACAGAAAAATGGCCATGATTTCCTGAAATGCACCCTCTGTCTGGAGACTCTAGTGTCCCACTAGTGTAATCTGTCTGTCACTCCCAGACACAGACACAACCGCACACACACACACACAAAAGAGGTTTTCTTTTGTTCTGTTCTTATCTGTCAACAATTTCTTAAAGTTTTTTATTCAGTAAGAATATATAGTGCTGAAAAGATGTTTAATGATTTTCTTATGTTAAATATAATATTATACAGTGAATAATGTCTGAAAATAAATTCTAAAAGTTGATGTTTCTTTACATATTTTGCAGTCTTGTCTGTGGGTTTAGGAGTACCTGGCCATTTGGGGTGGGACTCGATTTAAAAAAATAAATACATAAATAAAAATAATCTAATTAATGAAATGATTAATTAATGGTAATTAATTATTAAATAAATAATTAAATGTGACATTTGCCTTAAAAAGCAACAGTTTGTCGTTTAGATGGATTTAAGTGGACGACAGAATCAGACTTTTGCTGAACTTGTATTGCAGATAGTATCAAGTCAGATGTTTATTTCTTTTAATAGAGACAGTAATGAGGGACTGAAGTTGCTGAGTGGGG
>JBAMHW010000026.1:19389078-19400776 GCA_037177495.1 Rhadinocentrus ornatus | reverse complement strand
TCTGGGTCTCTGAAATCTCACTCACCAAAGAGCTGCTAACCAGAAAATAATCTAGCCTAGAGTATGAATGGTGAACTTAGGAAAAGAAGGAGTACTCTCTGATATTAGGGTGATAAGTTTGTGGATTGCCAGTTTTGATGGTTTCCAGTGTTACTAAATCTATCAGCTGAGCCCAGAACCATGTTAAAATCCCTCACAATGATTAGTCTCTGAGGACGAGTATCTGAGGATGTTTTTGCTTGAGCTTCCACTTGCTTTTGGCTATATTCAAAACTTTATTTTAAAGAGTGAAACTCACGGTGAAGAACTTCCAGCAGGGAGAGCCAGGCATCGAGGCTGGATAGCTTCCCGTTGATGGAGATTAAGAAATCCATCATGTCGCTGCCTGTTGGAGAAACTGGACTGGTCGCTTCGGGGGAATCTGCTGGGCAAACTCTTTTGGTACTGGAGCCGGTTTTGGAGGCTGCTGCCGCAGCGTTGTTTGATTTACCCATTACGATCCGCTGGAAGCTTTCTTCGATGAAATCCGTCAGGCTGGTGAGATCTTCTTTGCTGTGATCCAGAGTGACCGGGTTAGTGTGGTTTGGAATATCGAACTTGTTTTTCTTTTTTTTCCTCCGTTAGTGTAGGGCGTTTGTTTGTTTCAGTGGCGGGCCATGTTGATCCTGTCAAGTCTCATCAAGTCTCGCTTTACGGCATTCTCTCTACATTACACCATTCTTCTAACCATGGTAACCACCATTTTTAAAAACAATAACCAGTGGATCAAGTTGATGAGAGGCTAATAGAATTATTTCTTTGTTTTCTTCCACAAGTTAATAAAGACATTGAACCATACTGGACGCCACTGTTGTTTTAAAACAGAAAATTCCTACTGAACTGAACTATTAAAAAAAAACTCCGACCTGGTGAGTTTACCAGCCGATACCACCCCTGCTGTCACCTTCAGGTTAAGAGGAGAAACTGCAACACGATACCAAAACGACACGCACCCACTACGCTCCAGTGCAAGAGCAAACTCACCAGCATCAGCTACGCCGTAGCTGACCGCACGCAGATGCCGCGTGAGTATAAAACCGCCTTTACGCAGCTGCCCTCGAAGAAAAAAGATGAAAAATGGTGGTTGAATATTGATTATTTTAGGCCTGCAGTGAGTGTCCAAAATGAATGAATCACAAACTTTTGAATAAATGGCCAGTGGGACTGGCTATTTTTTTTTTTTATTATTAAAAAAATTACATTTTAATAATAATTATTTTTATATAAATATAATATTTTTATATAAATCAAATATAATTATATTTTAATATAATTTTTTTTCTTTTTTTAAAAATAAAAAAACAAAAAAATGGGACTGGCTATTAACAATAGGGATGGGTCATGACTTTGAAATTTTCAGATGGTCATTTAATTATAAGAAATAGAATAGTTTATGCGACTGTCTCCTATATGAACTAAACCAGAAGCTTTAAAAACCCTGATTATTTCTGTTTTCTTGACAAAACATATTTTTTGACACATTTTTCTATCTGCTGGTTGGAGTTAGCCTATCTGTGTGTGCATCGGGGTGGAGGAGAATTATAAACATGCAACCTTTTAGAAACATAAATTACAGTACATGCTGTTTAAATGAGATACTGTAAAAAACAGAAGGCTGTTTAACTTTTTAAAAGGTTCTCTGACTTGGAGGGGTAGACCTTGTTTGATAAATATTTGCTTAGGCTATTAAAACATGATATTTTAAATACTTTTTATTTAAAAAAAACATAGCTAGCATTAATTTATCGTGTATGCTGTCATTATTGTTTTAGTTGCATTGGTTATGGCTAATGACATATAAGGGTTGCGGGCTTGGCGCTATACAGCAGGACAGATTTGCCTTCACCTCCTTGTCTTCTTGTCTTCAGAGTAAACCTGATATGTCATCTCCCAGAATGCATTGCACCAGTAAAATAATGGCAATTACTGTAGGTAACAAAATGTAGTACAGTTATTAGGAATTTTTACATGTCAGTTACATCGACTTTTAGAAGAACAGGGCGGTAATAACTTGTTAGAGCCAACAAGTGCTAATGGGCAAAAAATAAACCTGATTTATTGGAAAGAGAGAGAAGCCTCCCTAATTTAATGTTAGGGAAACACAGGCGCTGGTTGTGGATGGAAGAAATGGGCAGCCTTTCGTTGCTGAAGTTAGCTTCTGAGTCATGATACAGTATACACAAAGGGTGATTCCACAGCTATGTTTGGGGACCTTGACCACAATAACCCAGGTTTTGCTGAAAACTACAAGACTTACCGTAATCAAATCCAGACTGGATTGTTGTACTGAGCTTGTAGATTCATAAGCACATAGCGTGTGATTTATGAAATGTTTATTCTGTAAAAGAAAATGCAAATAAGTCTTGATTCTTTTTTTTTTTTTTTTGGCATCCAGACGTTGTCAAGGCAGTTTGGTTCGCTTGAGTAAACTGCAGTGTGAAAGCAAGCCAAACCAAATGAAGGATCAAAGTTGCTCAGCATTCCCTGCCCAAATAAACAGAATCCCTTAGACTATCCTGATGTAAATATGTCCTTCCAATCCTCAGAATGATATTACTGCAACTGTATGTTGTCTTTAATGCTGTCAGTTTGTGGTGCTGATGAGAGTACTTTGTTGTTATTCTTTCATTAATTAACATTTTTCATCCCGGATGTTTTACAGGTCTGTATAGTTCACTGTATGTTTCATAGCAATAACACTCACTGACTTGGAGTCTCTGGTGAAAAATAATTTAAATACTTTTTCATAGCTTCAGTATCGAATGTTGACATTTAGATGGATTGTTTGATTAAATGTAATGGCATAATGGCATTCCTAGCTTCTTCCCACACAACAAACATGCTTGTTTTATACATTCATCTATGATTGGAGTATTAATGTTGATTCTGTCATTGTAGGCTGTTTCTCTGTGATAACTTCTTTCTACAAGTTTTGTAGTAAAATAAATCCAGATTCACTAAAATCATGCTTTGACAGTGAGGGAAGCTTGCATGTGCTGCTCTAAACACTAAGAATAGACTTTAAAAACCCTCCTCTGCTAAACCGGAAGTGTCTATATTTAACTCATAAGTCTGGTTAGAATGACAAATGAGGGACATGCATTCCATATTGCATTATGAGAGCACTGTTATAGACGATCTGGTTTGAAATTGGCTAGAAGATCAGATCAATATAGATTGTAGACCTGGGAAGGTCATCAGTATCTTTGCACTCAAACAATAATGATGCTGTAAATCTCTGCTGAAGTGTTCCTTTTTGGATGTTAGCTGTAACTTCACCGTGCAACTGGATTAGTCTGCATCATCACTGCTGACGCATTTCCTCTTCATCTTTTAGGCTACTGTGAATTACCCCACCTTCAGAGTAGGAGAGTGAAATAGTTTTAACAAGGTTTAAAACATGCTTCATTGCCATTTTTAGCTCCCTTTATTTGTGGCCAATGATCTGCCTGAGGAAGCAAGACACACTTACAGTAACAATATGTGTGTTCGTGTTAATGTGTCTTAGGATTTCTATCAATTCTAAAACTATAAATATTCTATTACTGTTACACCTCAGGCAGTTAAATAAACGCAGACTCAGCCAAATCTATTCTTGTTCTGTACGTTTTGTTCCTGTTTGCTGTGGAGTTTAGAGGAGTTTTGTAAGACAGTCTAAACATGGACTGACAATGGGAGGAAGGGCCGAGAGGAGGTGGTGATTTATAAAGGTGTTGCCGGATCGGCTGGTAAATAGGGCTGCAACTAATGACTATTCTAATAGTTGATTAGTCATCGACTAAAACGACTAGTCGACTAATCGGATAATTGTGTCATAATAATTAAATGGCTCTTATTTCATTTTCAGCTTTTAAATCTTGAATGAGGTTGTTATGTAAGGCTGGCGCGCCTCCTCTTTAAATGTTCGAGAATTGCAGACGTACTTCCGTGGTCCGCAAGGTCCGCTTTACAAATCTCACATGTATTTAATTTATTTTGTAAGTTTAACATGAAGTTATCCCAGACCTTTGACGCTTTGATCGCTTCAGGCCAACTGGTAAACTCGGGACTGGAGATAAACACAGAGAGACGGTGTGACGTCATGCTAACTCCAGATAAAATTACACCTGTAGTTCTTCACATAGTGTCTCTTTTTTAATTTCTTCAATCTTGAAATGATGATTTTCCGCTTATTGTGCCTTTAAGCAGTAATTGAGTAATTGATGAGTTAACTGAGAGAAAATGAAGAGATATTGCAGAAACTACTTTTCTGGCCTGTTGGAGACTAAATGTTTATCAGCATCATCATTGTTTATAACGTTTTCGTCTTATAAATATGTGTATGTGTGATGGTGGAACTACAACAACTGACACCACCATACCTGACATCCTTTGTTCACCTTGCCTGCAGTACATACTGCACTAGGTCAAGTAAATTTATCAAGTTCTTCATTCATCTCTATTTTTTAACCCAAATCCTTTTGCTTTGCTGCAGCAAACAACTGGAACAATTTGCAAAATACGATCAATTTCACAACATTGACGTCTCTCACAAGTTCAAATTGCAGCAGATTATTACTGATCATTGCTCTTTTATGCATACATATGTGTGGTACCAGTCTGCAGTTTGGACACAATTTCCCATTAGATTCACTAGGGGGGTTGTGTCAGATTTCCCTTTTTTTATTTATATATTTTTATTGATTTTTACATGCCTGTTTTTAAGAGAACTTGTGTTTTTACTGTGTTGGTATATTTACATACTCATGTATGTGTTTCTGTATTTTGTTTTTATTTCTACTGGGGCCTCTTGGCCAGGTATTGTTTGTTAATGAGAACTGGTTCTCAAAATTTTTTCCGGGAAAGATTAAGGTAAAAAAAAAAAAGATTAATACATTTACAGTTTATATAATCGTTAGACCCAACAATTTCCTCTGGGCAATCATTTTGCCAAAGGGCAACCATAATTAATTCTTATTTATATATTTGTGTAAACAAAGGGATCATGATTTGCCAAATAATTCCTCTTCATGGTCAGGGCTGGTTTTGTGGCGGTTGCATGGCTGCCATAATTCATTTTCCTTTTAGGAAAGCGAAGCGACACTTGGTTAACATGCAGGCTTTGTTACCCTCCGGCTTATGATACTGTAAAATTGCCTTGATGTTTCACTACACTAACGTGCGAGATTCAGTTGATGTGGAATGACTTGATACAAACTTATTACATTGTGGGATAAAAAGATTTACTTAATAGCCTGGTACACATGAGGCGGATTATAACAAATCATTTATGTGACAATTTTCTTAGATAACACAAAATAACACTGACTCCTTTGAAGCTTTCTGAAAGAATCTTTAATGTCCTTAAATTTTGTACAGGTCTCTGAAGTGATTTTGATAAGATTAGAAGTGCTTTGCCCTCCTCTGATTCAGCTAAAACCCAAGGAGATAAAGAGCAGCGTTTTAGATCATCAGGCTGTCAGATGGGAGCCATAGTGGAGAACAAATTCAAGACAACTCCTGGTGTGCAGGAGTGATGATAAAAACATCACTGCAGGGGAGAGACAGTGGGTGGCTGTGGTGTGACTGTGTGCGCGCCAGTGTCAAGGTAAGATGAATAACATGAAACATGTACTAGAAATACAGCTTTCTGCTTATATCAGATGGGTCTCTGATCAACCATGCTTGTAGAAATGTCTAAAAATGTTGGATCAGAGAGAGAAATTTGACTAAAATTGAACAGTTATGTTTTATCTTGCAGTTGAGGTTCATTGTAAGTAGTGTGAATTATTTTGCGTAACTACACCATTAAAACTGGAATACATTGTTCACTTAGGTTATATTCCATGTATTTTGGAGACAAAGTAATTGAGAGAAATCAGATTATGTTAGATCAACACAAAGGATTATATTGCTGGGTCAAATCTCAAGCGGGTGCTCGGTAATCCGTAACAGATTACATTTTAAAAAGAGCCTGTACCATGCACAGATAGATGTGTGGTGGAAATTGGAAACAGTTTGGATACGAGAACTCTGTCAGTGTGGCTGCAGGAGAAGATGATAAAAATTGGTTCCGACTGTGCTCGGTTCTCACATCCACCTCCCACCCAGCGTCTGCATCTACTTCACCATTATGAGTGTAGAGGTAGGACGCAGCAAGAGCAGAGACAGTGGTGGGGAAACAAACAAGGTGTCAGTGAGAGAAAAGGCTATAAGCAACACAGTCATTAAAGCAAACTAATATTCCTTTAATAGGATTTTGCTGCAGATTAAAGTAAGTAATTGATATTGTGAAGGTGACCCACCATCAAAAACAGTTAACTGCTTAATTCATTTGAATGTTTTTATCTTTGAGGTGTGGCAAATTTTTCATAGAGTAGCATCACAAGAGGATGTCCTAAAACCACCTACATTTTATGTTATGGATTACCTTAAATCTAACAAGGTGTCAAAATTAGAGATTAACTGTGTGCCAACTGGATAAAACCCATTAGACATTTTGTAATACACATACAAAAATTTAAATTACATTGGATATAGGAGAACGCAGTATTGACCAAATAAAGGAAAGTTTTGGGGTTTTATTTTTGATTAAAATATTTAATGGAAGTCCCATTTTAATGGTATAAAAACAAGGGTAAAAAAAATAAATAAAAAAATAAACAGTTGCTACGTTACAAAAAGTAAAGGACTCATTGAACAATAATACATTATATTATATTATATTATATATCTATTATATAATTATTTGATTGTTACATATCTGACTTATTACATTAAAATATGGGGAACAACATGTAAAATTTACAATATTCCCGTTTTGATTCTACAGAAAAAAGCAATACAAATCATTAGACAAAACAGATGTAGATTTCCATTCAGTCCATTATTTAATAAATTACAATTGTTAAAATTTGGTGATCTAGTTGATTACAGTATTGCTAATGTATAAAGCTCATAAGAAATGTTTGCTGAGCAATATACAAAAAAGATCTGAAACAAGACAAAGTCATTATAATTTAAATTGATATTACATTTAAAAAACCAAGATTCAGAAATAAAGTGTTGGAGCGTTGTGTTTCAGTGTATGGAGTCAGTTTATGGAACACTCTGGATAAAGAAACTAAGCAAACAAAATCAATAATTGTGTTTAAAAATATTTTTGAAGACACAATAAGAAAATATGATGAATACAACCTGCAGCTGTTTTTTGGTTAAATTTTATTTAAATTAATTTGATTTATTGCGGGTTCAATTATTGGTGTGACACTGGCAGATAATATAAGATTTTCGTCTTTCTACTCTTTTTCATTAAGTGTTTAAAAATGTTGCTGTATTGCTTTGTTTTAGTTAGGAATTAAATAAATATTTAAAATAAAATAAATAATTTTGCATTGCATTGCATTGCATTGATACTATTCTCAGGCTAAGCATGACAACGTAAGGAGCCCACACATTTCTCTAACTAGCTTATAGATACAGTGTTATAGTAATTTCTGAATCATATTACAGATTAAAATAGATCCAGTATTCTAGTTTTATTAATGTCAACACGTTATCTGAGGTCTGAACTTAAGAATATTTACAGCCCTATTTACCAGCCAATCCGGCAACACCTTTATAAATCACCACCTGCTCTCGGCCCTTCCTCCCTATAAAAGGCTAAAGCCAGTGAACAATGGCACTGTGTATTTTATTTACTTTAGATTTAAAGAGTATGCTTGGAGCAAAATGGCTGAGAGAGGAACAAAGAGCTGCACAATATATTGTTTGTGCATCGTCATTGCAATTTACATGTGTGCAATAGTTACATTGTAGGTCCTGCAATGTAGGAGGCTTGACAAATACTGCGTGCAGTGATCCACTAATCACAATTAGTGTTTGCAGTTTGCCAGACCACGCCCCTGCACACGGAGTGAGTCACAGGTTGCAACATTGAAAAATGAGCTACTAACAAAAAAACAAACAAAAATCAGTTAAAACAAATATTTGATGCCAAAGAGATAAGCAACATCCCTTATCTGGAATTATTTCAGTTAAAAGAAGGATGATATTGACTAAACATGTTCTGTGTTGACAGTGCCTTGCACTTGAAAAGGCATAAAGAAATAACGGATGGATCATGTTTTACCTGGCTCAAGACATGATACCCATTTATGTTGTTTTCAAAGGTGGTTTTAAAAAACATTAGCAGCTCGCTTGAGAAATGTTACGTTATACAGTCACACACCTTTTTTTTTCCTCAAGTTGCTAGCTGTACAAGAAATGCAAGGCAGAAGTTCAACCAAAGCTGTTATGCAGCTACGATGGACTCTCAAATACAGACAGTAACGATACTTGTAACATTCACACAAAGAGGTAAGCTCAGTTCAGGTTGTCAACAAGATGGCGGGAGTGCAGCAATTATTATTTTTATTGCAGCATTTCACTCATTTATGTAAAACTGGTATGCAATGAAGTTCGAAAATGCAACGTGATTTCACAGCTGAGTGTAGCTGTCAGATGATGATTAAATTATTTACTCATCATCACATGTGTCATCTTCACACTGTAATAGGTAGGTTGCACCTAGAGGTAATGAATACAGCAGAGCTGATTTTAAGGTTGCAGAGATTTACATCCTGTTTGTTAAGCCTGTATATAACTTGCAAGTATGAAACTGGAGAGTCAAGGCAGAATAATTATTATTATTCTGCTTTGTTCCATACACATGTCTTCTGTGGATAATATAGCTTGCAAACAATGTTAACTATTCAGCAAAGATTTTATGTTCTTCATTTAGGATGTTTGATTTTAGACATTGTTAGACTGTTGCAAGTATACATTGTTAGTACACACATACTCCCTTTCTTCACACCTTCCTGATGAGTTATTCAAAATGCATAACTTTTTAAAAATTAGCAAACCAGTAAACATGAGTCAGTTGGAAGAATTTTAATTTCTCTGCAGCTCTTCTCTCTAATTTCTCTTAGCTTAACTTTAGTTATTTGTTTTTAACTTGAATGTATAACAAAAAGGTTTGAAACCATCAAATATTTTTCAAAATTGTGTGCTGTTATCCCAAAATGAACCTTTTGAGGCAACTTTGTTTTTAGATAGGATTAATTAAGTTTGTGCCAACACATTTGTTTCAAGAACAGCTTCGTCCTATTAGTCACTTAAGTGACTATAGCTAACAATAACAGTGTTTCACAGACAGGATTGTTTTCCAACAGTGTCAACCAAAAACTCAGAGGAGATTATCATGCAGAATTCCTTCAATTTGTGAGTGACATTCTGACCGCACATAGTTCACACAATGTTGCTGTTTCTAAAATACAGCGGGAGGAAGCACACTGGGCTACATGTCTGAATGGATTTGTAAGCTTGTTCATGCATGTTGTGTATGCTGTGTGTTTGTGTGGGTTTCTCATGATGCTAATGCTTCACTTCAGTTAGGTTTGCTAAGATTGTGGGCGGTTTGTGACTTCATGTGGCTTTCACATTTGATTATAATCAAATTACACTGCCCCTTCAAGGATAATGCAAGCTCTGCATCGTCCTCTTTGTCACAAACAGACATGCAAACGCATTCAAACACAAATATACTTAAGTTCATTAAGTGAATTAGTCAGTTGTGTACGTATGCAGTGAGTTCAAATTTACCAAGTCAAAATTTAATCAAATAAAAAGGTTCCAGGAAAATTGCAAACATAACTTGATAGTGGGCTTTTTTGGCCTCCTGATCTTGGTGGTTGCCTAAAACAATAAACCCCTGGTAGGTTCTCCCAAGGCAAATTGATTGTAGGGGAGGGGCCAGGATAAAAGAAATTCAGTTAGCCTCATTAACTGGCCAAGGAGGAGCTGAAGCATCTTAATTGAAATTAAGATGCTTCAGCAAATTAAGAAACTCATAGAGAATCTCCTTTCTAAACTGCACCTGGGAGGGAAAATGTAGTCCAGATGGACCTCATGCAGTGCAACCTAAGGACCACATGACAAACCACTCTCAAGTGAAAGAAGCAAGCTTTTTGTGCTTGGTTTGTTCAGGGAAGCAGCAGACAGACAAGTACTGAATGGCCAGAGCGGGCATGGGGTTTGGGAGTTGCAGAAGCAAGAATAGTGTAGAGGAGTGGTTCAGGAAGGCTATGAAGGAAGAATTACGGTTGGGTTCAAAGTTCTGTCAAAGTGTTTAATCTGGGAATGGAAAGCAGGACCTGGAGTTCAGCTGAACTTAGCCAACACTTGTTCTGTGGAAAGGTGAAGTGTAATGAGTGGAGAAACCCTCCTAGTAACAATGAAATGTACAAATATTAGGGATGTGAACGACTAATCCAAATGGCACACAAAGTCAACTATTTTTAAAAATTGACTATTTTGTTTGGATAAGTTTCATTGCACAGAGATGCAAAACTATTTACAGTACTGTATTAAAATGTATTATCATTTAACCCTAACCCTAATATGATGGTAGGGGAAACACTGAGATGGAAGGACAATGAAAAATAACTGGTTTCCTTGTTGCTGAACGCTCCTGTGAGTGCTGCATTTAGTTCATCTTGCATAGCAGCTGCACCCAGAGCAAGAGGCTACATCCTCTTGATGCAGCCAGCCCAGGTTCAATCTTGGCATGTTTTCATCTACCTGTTGTAAAGGGACTCTAAAGCCCACAGAATGTTAAAGAAACAACCAAACAAAAAAAAAATGTTTTTGGTTTCATCGGTCTGTCGTGGTGAAGAGGGAGCTGAAGCAAAAGGCAAAGCTCTCGATTTACTGGTCGATCTACGTTCCTACCCTCACCTACGGTCACGAGCTGTGGGTAGTGACCGAAAGAACGAGATCGCGAATACAAGCGGCTGAAATGAGTTTTCTCTGCAGGGTCGCCGGGCTCTCCCTTAGAGATTGGGTGAGAAGCTCGGTGATCCGGGAGGGGCTCAGAGTAGAGTCGCTGCTCCTGCGCTTCGAGAGGAGCCAGATGAGGTGGCTCAGGCATCTGGTGAGGTGTTCCGGGCATGTCCCACCGGAAAGAGGCCCCGAGGAAGACCCAGGACACGCTGGATGGACTACATCTCTCGGCTGGTCTGGGAACGCCTCGGGATCCCTCCAGATGAGCTGGTGAATGTGGCCGGGGAGAGGGAAGTCTGGGTTTCCCTGCTTAGGCAGCTGCCCCCGCGATCCAACTTCGGATAAGCAGCAGAAAATGGATGGATGGATGATTTTAATTGACCTGACTTGTCGATTCAAGAATCACTTTAAATTCTCATCTCTAACAAGATTAGTTTTAATTCTAATGTCAGAACAAACACGTTGTGTTTCATAGTAAATTTAATGGCAAGAACGATCTCCACTCATATTGTACATTTAGCTAAATGCAATTTCCATTCTTTTTGTACCCAATGCTTATTTTCATATAGCAAGAGTTTTTCACAAGTTAATCTTATTTAAATATTTCAGTGCTGCTGCATTGACTCAAAGTCCTTTGCTTATAAACAGCCTCTGACAGTAAGTTCAGGTGTTGAACCAGCACTCATTCATTATTATTTGTGTCTTTAAATAGTGCATTGAATTGTAAACACTGGCTCTGTTTATCTTCTTTTTCTGTTCTGTTGTATATTTCAGGCCTTATCCATCCATCCATCCATTATCTGCCGCTTATCCGGAGTCGGGTCGCGGGGGCAGCTGCCTAAGCAAGGAAACCCAG
>JBAMHW010000026.1:19358614-19388978 GCA_037177495.1 Rhadinocentrus ornatus | reverse complement strand
AACCCAGACTTCCTTCTCTCCGGCCACATTCACCAGCTCATCCGGAGGGATCCCGAGGCGTTCCCAGGCCAGCCGAGGGATGTAGTCCATCCAGCGTGTCCTGGGTCTTCCCCGGGGCCGCTTTCCGGTGGGACATGCTCGGAACACCTCACCAGGGAGGCGTTCAGGAGGCATCCTGACCAGATACATATTTCAGGCCTTATTCAAGGCTAATATTCGGCAAAAGCCGTCAAGGTTGTTATTTTCAAATTTAACTACATATCTATTCTGGATATATCTGTGCGTGACAGTGTTTGGACTTCACAGAACATAACAACTAAAGGCTTTAAATTTAGTATGTATGTGAGGACAATGCAAACCCTAGCGAACAAGCATGTTAACATGCTCCAGTATGTTTTTTATAATGTAGATGTTGCTCTGCACATACTGCATTACACTCATAATTGGAAAAATGTGCAAATGTGATTTTGTGTGAGCACACGCAGATTTGTTTGCATATTGCACATTTATATACCATTGTGCATATCAGATGGTTCATATTAATCACATAGATGGTTGGGTGAGCGGAAGGAACTCCTGGGCTGGTCATCTTTACAGCCACACAGGACACCCGTCTCCTCTGCAGCGCTATCAAGGCACCGATGCTGTGCATGTACATCATCCTCAGTGCACAATTTGAATTTTGTCACCCCCCAACAGATCACAAAGAACCTTCCACTAAGGAGAAACATTTGCCAAGTACATGAGATAATGTGCTTGGGAAGATAATAGATTTTCTTCAATAGGCAACTTAGTCCTTAAAGTTAATAAAACTTCCACCATACAATAACCTGTCAATCTAGATAAATGATTAGAATGCTGAACAAGTAACCGCTATGCTCTTACAATCAATAAGTGTGTTTCCATTACCCCTAGAATTGCACAAAAGCTAAATTTGGCAATAAAAAACGGTAATGGAAAAACCTACATTGTGAAAAAACTATCAAATATCACTAAAAAGTTTTTACGCTCTCATGAGGTGGTTTTTCTGATGTGTCGATATAGAAGTATATCGCAAAAGTGTAATGAAAACACTTTTCTGGCATTTACGCTTCACCAGATGTGGCGTAGCGGGGTACGTGACCAGTTCATTTCAATAAAGATGGCGCAATGCAGGAGGACACGGAAATCTTTTTTACAAATAATTAAAGAAGAAAAAATATAATAGTTATCCTTGATAGCAAGCAACAGGCAGAATGCAGAGTTTTACAAAGATTTAGAAATCCCTATTCTCCTCTAAAGTGGAGTCACGCGGGATGAGATTTTACAAGAGTAATGGCTAATGCGCTAAACACCATTCAATGGAAACACCCGCAATTGCACTTTGTCGAAATATTAGAAATATTGCTTTTATTTTGTGAAAAACTGTAATTGAAATGCAGCTAATGTGCAGTGTTCATTAAATGTGATATTAGACCTAAACAATCTTCAAAAATCATGTAATTGCAGTTTTTCTGACAATTATTGAGATTTGGTTTGTTATTAAATCTTATAAATATATTTGTGAGTAAACATTGCTCTATATTGTAACACACAGGTGCAAAGTTGGGATATGAACAGCTTAGCTTCTCTTACCAAATGCAAGATGCAACCTGTGGCCATACATTAAAGCCTAAAGATTACGTTTCCTCTAAAACAGGTTTATACTTTATCCTTGTCTGATGTTATTAATCTCATTTACACCACAGCATGTCATTGATCTCTACATGCTTTCTGAAAGTGAGGTTGCATGCGCACACACGCACAGACAAGCACGCTCCAAGCAGTGGACAGAGAACTCATGTTGGAAAATATGTCACTTCAACCATCTGAAATGCAAAGACAAATCAACAATTTCTAAAGTTTCCCAGGGAGATAAAGATGGAGACACTTGTGTTATGCTGAGAACTTCATGTCCATGAAAGAAATGCAGCTCAACAAGTGACATCTACTGTCATTGTAGTAATTTTTAAGCTGTATTATGGCTTAAAATGGATCCAGTCTACTGTGTAGGGTTAACCGATATGTGAACTTTAAGAATTTTTAGATGATAGAGGGACCCAGTAAAACCGCCTTTATTCACTTCATTAGGACATTTCAGATATTTGACTGTTTTCTGTCTTCTGTGTTTTTGTTACATCATTTCAGTCCATCACGAGGTTAGAAAATGTGATGTGACAACTTTACAGCTAAGTGTAGCTGTCAGATGTTTAAATGCCCGTTGCACAGGAAAGCGAGGGGAAATGGGAAGCGAGTGGATTTGTTAAAATTCTGAAGGTTTGAATCAACAATGCCAAGATCACAAAAATTAATCATGCACATTGTTTTAAATTGCAAAAAATAAATGATCTTTTCACCATTGATATACCGGTAGTTTTGATTTGGCTCTTATCATTAGATGAATTAAAGATTTAGTGTTAATGATGTAGTAATTTTCCAATTGCAGGATTGCAATTCATATTTCATGAAATGTTTTCGGAGTATAAATGCATGAAAATGCTAATAATTATGTTCATTATCCTCTCCCTACCCTTTGCCATGTTTTACCTTTATGTTACAGTGGCCTGGAAGGTACAAACATTGGCCCAGAACAGACTTTTTTTTTTTTTTACAGTTTTTACAACCACTGTCATTTTTCTTAAATGTCAGTCAGTATTATCCATGATTTTATGAAAACCTGCAAATTAGTACTTATTATGGTGTATCATTTAATAATGTTCAGCCAGCATGATCAGCATTCTCATTACTCTGAAGAAGGCTACAAACTCTGCTAATGTTGCAGCATCTCCTTAAAGTATTTGTAGAATTTTTTTGAAGCGATATAAACTTTAAGGAATGCGTGTTGTCAGGCCCAGGTCTCCAGGGCTGCGTTGCTGTAAGCAGGCAGTTTATGTTTTGGTTTCTCTCTTTCATGCAAACAGCTTACTTCTTTCTTCCTGGCACCGTAGACTGTCTATGCTTGGCATTCATTTTGTTTGTACACTGCGGGTAGAAGATGGAGCACACCAGGCTGGTCATTGTTGGCTTTAGTCATAGCTCCACTGTGTTGTGGAAACAAGTTGCAGGTGAGACTAGATGAGGTTGAAGACTGTTGTTGAGGAGGCAGATGAGACATGAGAGTACTGCTTCCGTCATCTGAAAGAGAGACCTTTTCTTTAATTGTCTTAAGTGTAGTTTGAGGCAAATGTCCCCTTTCTTTTGTTTTCAGACAAGGCATTTTTAAAAATAACTACATGGAAAAGGCAGCTCTGTAAATTCTTCTCTCACAGCGGAGGATAAACACAGAAATTCAGATACCAGAGTGGAAATCGTGATTCAGGCTTATTTCAAGCCTAACTGCTCAAAAGTCCCATGCCAGGGAAATGAGACAAATGTGGGCCACCAAAAGAAAACCTAAATTGCAAGATGTTTTGGAGAAATGGGACAATGAATTACATCATTGTATATAGTTCAGAGAAACGCTGATTTTTCTCAAATTAATGCAATAAAGTGTTGGGGTATGCCAGAACAAGCCTCACAAACTTGCATAAATCCCTGTCATGTGAAGCAGGTCATTTTAACATCAGATCATTTTTGAAAAATTAATTACAGGGGTTATAAATAAATAACTGCAGAAGAAGCCATCAAAATGAAAATGCATGCAAGCTGCAGTTTTGCGAATAATTTTTACATGCTGCAGCCAGAGAAAGTTCACACACATTGATGGTATGTGCATGGTATTTTAAGCTACTATAAAATTGTGTGTATTTTTGTCTGTGTGCTGTACTATTTTCTACTCATATTCTCGTAAAAGTCGCAAGATGACACCAGTGTTAACACTAGGATCTAATTTCCCCGCCCTCATTCTTTCTACTCCTCTGTAACATACAAGTAATTACGTCTCTTTCCACTACACTCTGTCCCTCACACACATTACACCCTAATCTCAAGGCTCCAAATGTCAGCCTCATCAGCTCAATTATCCACTGACTTTAACAATGTCCTTATGTAACACATTTAGTTCTGTTGTCTGAGAGTTTGGAGATGACAAGCATAACCACAATTCCCTAAGCTATATGAATTTCTACATTTGTCTTACTTCCAACAATGTCAATTTTTAATTAGTTATTGAGTACAGACTCATTTATTTCTACTCCTCCATTTTAAATTGTAATATCTTAAAATTTTTTAGCAGTTTAATTTAAAAGGCGCTTGTTTCTCTGCTTCTCTGCATCCTTGTCTGTATGCATCATCAGTCCAAAGGTCATTGAACAACAAAATCATTTCTGTGAATACATAAATTAGCTTATTCATGAACTTCCTTAAATAGATCTTTCGGGGTACTGTCACTCAAGCATTTTCATTCACATTTCCCTCACTCTCTTTATTTCTCTTCCTCTATTGAGCACCGAATTTTATTTATGGTTCAGCATTTATGTAGGATAGATTCATTTTGATGAGGAAAAGCTCCACTGGAAAAGACTTATGATCTATTTTTGTGCAGGAGCATATGGGACTCATGTGCCTGGTAATAAAATGCCCTCGATATCTGCCCTTTGTCTCATAGGGGAGAAAAAGCCACACATGCATACATAATAGGTGGGGAATCTATTTTAAGAAGACTTTTTTTCTTCTTCTTTTGACGATGCGATTCATTTGCCTGCTGGTGGAAAATAGATGTGAATCACTCACTGTGGCTGCGCTGTAACATCCATTCACTCTCAACACCCTCCATTCTTCTGTCCTGATTTACCATCAATCTCTTTAAGTCACTCTGCTTCTCTTCCTTAGACCATGCTTTCACATACTGATGTTACCCTTTTCGTTTCTGTCAAATGTTTTTTCGTCACTAATTGAAAAAATGCAGCCATGCAGGAACTGCCATACAGTCTAAAAGATGCAATTCATACTCTGGATACATGGCTTAAAGTTATTTGGCACTGTGCCTTAACACAGGCAGTAAACTTCAGTATGTTCTTCGAATGATTGATTGATAGATAGATGGATAGACACTTTATTAATCTCCAAGAGAAATTCACAGTTCCAGCAGCTTGAAAGGTGGAGACATAAAGGCCTACAAGTTACAGTAAAAATGCAAAATGAAACTATAATAAATAAGTAGGTAAAAATACAACATAAAATAATAAAAAAATATGTAATACATCCGGGAGTTCTGGATCTAAGGTACATTTGTGCAAAATGCCAAATGGGCATGCCATCAAAGCATTGCAATTGTTTATACACTTACTATCTTACTAAAAATGAATAATGAAGTCCTTCCATCCATTGTCTGCCGCTTATCCAGAGTCAGGTCGCGGGGGCAGCCGCCTATGCAGAGAAACCCAGACTTCCCTCCCACCGGCCACATTCACCAGCTCATCCCGGGGGATCCTGAGGCGTTCCCAGGCTAGCTGAGAGATGTAATCCGTCCAGCGTGTCCTGGGTCTTCCCCGGGGCCTCTTTCCGTTAGGACGTGCCCGGAACACCTCACCAGGGAGGCGTCTAGGAGGCATCCTGACCATATGCCACCTCATCTGGCTCCTCTCGATGCAGAGGAGCGGCAACTCTACTCTGAGCCCCTCCCGGGCCCTGCCACTGAGAAGCTTTTTAGCCACCTCAGCGACCTCAGCCCCAGAGATGGGAGAGCCAACACCAGGGTCCCCAGACTCTGCTTCCTCGTGAGATTAAGAAGGTCTTCGAAGTATTCCCTCCACCCACTCACAACATCCTGAGTTGAGGTCAGCAGCCCCTAAACCCCACTGTACACAGTATTTGGGGTTACCGCCACAACAGGCACCAACGACTTTGCGGCCACAGCTGTGGCTGGCCGCCTTAACAATAGAGGCATGGAACACAGCCCAGTTGGACTCAATGTCCCCCGCCTCACCCGGGACATGGTTGAAGCTCTGCTGGAGATGGGAGTTGAAATGCTTTCTGACAAGGGACTGTTCCCAGCAGACCCTCACAACAACCTTGGGCCTGCCAGGTCTGACCGGCATCCTCCCCCACCATCTGAGCCAACTCACCACCAGGTGGTGATCAGTTGATAGCTCCACCCCACTCTTCACCCGAGCGTCTACGACATGCGGCCGCAATTCCGATGTTACGACTACAAAGTTGATCATTGAACTGCGGCCTAGAGTGTCCTGGTGCCAAATGCACATGTGAACATTCTCTTGCCTAAACAAGGTGTTGGTTATGGACAATCCATGACGAGCACAGAAGTCCAACAACAAAGCACCACTTGGATTTAAAACAGGGGGGCCATTCCTCCCAATCACGCCCCTCCAGCTGTCATTGCCCACGTGGGCATTGAAGTCCCCCACCAGAACGAGCGAATCCCCGAAAGGAGTGCTCTCCAACACCCCCTGCAACAACTACAAAAATGGTGGGTACTCTGAACTGCTGTTTGGTGCATAAGCATAAACAGTCAGGACCCGTCCCCTGAAGGCGGAGGGAGACAACCCTTTCGTCCACCAGGGTAACCCCCAACGTACAGGCGCCAAGTCGGGGGGCAATGAGCATGCCCACACCAGCTTGGCACCTCTCACCGGGAGCAACTCAAGAATGGAAGAGGGTCCAGCCCCTTTCAAGGACAGTGGTTCCAGAGCCCAAGCCATGCATTGAGGTGAGTCCAACTATATCTAGCTGGAACCGCTCAACCTTGCGCACCAGCTTAGGCTCCTTCCCTGATAGAGAGGTGACATTCCAAGTCCCTAGAGCTAGCTTCTGCAGCCGAGGATCAGTCCACGAAGGTCCCCGCCTCTGGCAGCTGCCCAGCTCACACTACACCGACCCCCATGGCCGCTACTGCAGGTGGTGAGCCATCGGGAGGGGTCCCATGTCACCCTTTCGGGCTGAGCCCAACCGAACCCCATGGGCAAGGCCAGCCACCAAACGCTTGCCTCAGTGCTCCACCTAAAGGCCTGGCTCCAGAGGGGGGCCCCGGTGACCCACATCTGGGCAAAGGAAACCTGGGTCAAGTTTGTCATCATCATAGGGGTGTTTTGCACCGCGCTTCGTCTGGTCCCTCCCCTAGACACCTGTTTGCCATGGGTGACCCTACCAGGCGCATAAAGCCCCAGACAACATAGCAACTAGGATCGTCGGGATGCGCAAACTCCTCCACCACGGTAAGGTGGCGGCTCAACAGGGGATGAATAAAGTATTTCTTATCTTATCTTAACTTAACTACTACAAGCAACTCTTAAAAGGGAAGATTAGTTTGAGCATAGCAGAGTTTGGCTTCTGCTTATGGATTGAGGTCTGTTCATGATGTTCTTGGTTTTTAATTTTGGGGGTTTTCAAATTGAAATGCCACAGAAGACCAGTCTTTGTCTTTGTATGTTCAAACAAAATGTGTATCCAAGTTTCTGTTTGTGATTTGCTTTTTAGCACATACATTTAATGTCTGAGATTGTTATTGCCATGCTACACACCCTTCAGCTGTACTCCTGCCTTAATTTTATCCTATTTCCATTTGATGCAACTGTGATGTTATCTGTCTGAGAGGTCACATCATTAAGCACCACAGAAAATTCAGAGAACAAGTCAGACTCATATATACCATAGAGAATCCAATTCTTGTCTTGACTGCATATAATGTCACTAAAATTTAACACGCGACTTACAGCCAAAATTTAACTATCTGGAGGACTGGAACAATGGGTGAGTTTCAGCTTTTGAGAAATGTTAGGTTTAGGGTCACTGGGATGCTGGGACAAGACCAGAGAAAAAAATGGGTGCTGAAAGTGGGTATCACAGAACTGTGTGTGATTTTTATCCAATTGAAAGTGGATTTTGCAAATAGGTAGATGATATGCTTCACTTCTGAAATGCTTCCTGTGTGAAATAATGATATTATGATGAAGAGAAAAGATCTGCTGCAGCAGAAACACAGCACATGCTGCATACATTTTTTCTTTTAATTTTTGTGGACATTTTGGGCTGGGGTGCTGAAAACACTACAGCTATCACTGTAATGTTAGGTAAGGTCAGTAGTTTTGGGACTCCTGCTTTGCAGTAGGAACAAGGCACATTTCTAGAGCGTGCAGACTGGGTGACTGCTTTCAATCCAATCAGAGAAATATTTACATTTTCTAGATATCAGAAGATTAACCTTTAAGTAAAACAAAATAGTGGGAGGCCACCAGAAATAATGAGTGTGATGCTATTACAGATGACAATAAATAATTGAAAATACTATATAATAGAATAACTGGATAGAAAACAAAAGCTTCAAGGACTTGATAAGTGATTTTGCCAGGAAGAAAGCTTCATGGTGGGCTCTGGGTGAAAAAGTGTTATGGTTTGTGTTTGGGTTGGTTTTTGTTGTTCTGATCCTGGTTTATTAGTTCTGGTTTTTGGCTTGTTTGGGTTCTGTTATGGTCATGTTTTTAGTTTAGTTGTCCTGTTTCCCTCATGTGCTCTGTTGTCTCTGTTCCTAGTTTGTTTACTCACCTGGTCTGATTTCTCATCCACTTCACCTGTTTTCAATTTCTCCCTTTGTGTATATATGTCCCCTGGTTTTCAGTTGTCTTGGTCAGATCCTTGTTTGGTTGCATTTTTGTACTGTGTGTGTCCCTGCCCCTGAGTATCTGGAAAATAAAACTCTTTTACCTGCAACAACCTGCCTCCTCTGTCTGCACTTGGGTCCTCACCTCCTCCGCTACACGCAACAAAAAGGTAGAGCAAGGGCCAGTTATTGGCATTGGGATTGCAAGAGCTTGACTCAGCAATATTGTCACTTACCACTCATTGATATCTTATTACACGAAGATTTACCTTTTAAAATATGATCATTTAATTTTATAGACACTCCCAGGCATTGTTTGGTTGTACATATCCTTAGTGGTTTGCTTGTGACTGTATTACATTCAGTTCATATAATACTAATAATATACCATGTGAGGTCCTGCTATTTTTTATTTCTGAGCTATATAAAATATTTTTAAAAAATTATAAAAAATTTATATATTTTTTATATATATAAAAAAAATTTAAATTTTCCTTTATTTTTATTTATTCATTTTTTGTTACTTATTATTTAGTGATAATGTTCATTGATAACGCTCACAATACAATAAATCATGACAAACGATTAGCCATTTTGTTTTTGATGGTGTTTTAGCTGAGATTTGATTTGTTTGATTATAAATGCATTTCATCTTCATGGAAGAGGTTATATTGTATTTAAGTTTTGTATTTTAAATAAATGATCTTGAGATTATTTATTTTTTAAGTATAAAAAAAAAGAGAGATGGATTTTGAAACAAAAAGTATCCGTCTCGCTGTAAATAATTAAATCTGAATTAACTTCATTGTTAGTGCTTTCCCTACCAAGCAGCCTAACTTTCATATTTTTCTTTTTTTTCTTTTTTTTTTTTTGGCAAATATAGGCACGATGGTCAAAATCTCATTAGAATGGCTAATTTTATGTATTACAGTATCACAATTTTCAGGGTGGTAACTTTAGTTTCTTTTTAGGGGCCCAAAATCCCTGCTAGCACCCCTGACTATGGGTCAAAGCAAGTAGCCTCCTGACTTTCTTAAGTATTTTGATATATTTTCTGATGAGATGTGGGATGGGACAACACTGTTCTGGGGAATTGAGCTAGCAAGTGGTTGCATCTTTGAGATGATTTTTTGCTCTGTGTTGTCCTGCTCTTATAAGAGACACATCTCTTGTCAAGGAAGCTGAGCAAGAGATGCGAGATAAAAAGGAAGTGTGGTGCTGACAGGAACATGAGGGGCCGGGAAGTGGTTCCAAACATTGTCTGATGTTTTTAGAACCTCTGTGTCATCCTCACTTCAGCACCTTTTAAATCATCTGTCAGAATGAACATGTTATATATATAAATCATAAAAACCATATAAATCATCATAAAGACGTATAAAAAACATGTTTTCATGAAGGGTTACAGAATGTGGAGAGGCAGTGTTTCATTTAGTAAAATAAATTACTTGCCTTCCCAGAGTTTAAGAAGATATAACTGTAAACTAATCATCTTAATTTTGCATGAAGAAAAATGAAAGAGACTTGCAAAAATAAGTATTTGGTGTAGTGCAGTTGTTGTGCTTTTTTTTAAAACTTTATTACTGTTAACAAATTTTAAGTGAGGAACCCCATATCCTAATGTCCATTCTGTTGGAAATTCAATTGACCTCCATCAGCACCAACACACACCGAAGTTTTGTAAGCTGTGGCATCATTTAAGAGGGGTTGTGTGCTGTTGATGCAGGTGTCACTGCAGCTGTTACTTTATCATTTATATTTTCTGACTTGTCACCTTCCTTAATGCTTTTCTGCAGAGCAACAAATTTGTAGGAGCTAAAAGTCAATTTTCTATGTGTGAATGGCATCAGAACAAATAGATTATCCTAGAAAATGTTCTGCTCACTAAAGTTGTGGTCATTGTATGAATGTCTATAATTCCTGAACTATAAAATACATTAAATAATACAAGTGGAGCACATGGTGTGCATATCTTCCCGCAAGGCAAGAGCTGCATTTGTCAGTTTTTATAGTGATCTTGATTTTTTTCCACCAACACATCAGCTCATTGTCAAACTTTCACCAAGTTTGCTACTCTGAATAAAAACAAACCACAGAGCTGAATTTTAACAGACAGACAAGTGTGCAATAACCACGTTAGTCTGTCTTGGCTCCCACTGTGTTAGAGGAATAATTATATCAAAGTAAAACAAGCAGAATCAAATAAGTAGTTAATGGAACTTGCCAAGCCTCATAGCAAGAAGGTCACTGGTTCGAGCATCGGCTGGGGAGGTGTTCTTTCTGTGTGGAGTTTGCATGTTCTTACCTGTATGTGTTTGTTCTCTACGGGTACTCTGGTTTTCTCCCACCGTCGAAAGACATACATGTCAGGTTAATTGGTCACTCTAACTCGGTCACTCAAGAGTGAGCGTGAGCACGAGTGGTTGTTTGTCTCTCTGTGTTGGGACTGCAATAGACTGGTGACCTATCCAGGTTGTACGCTGCCTCTAGCCTGTTAATTGCTGTGATAGGCTCCAGATCCCCACAACCCTGAATTGGATTAAACAGTATGGAAACATAAGGACTTGCTGATACATGTGACCAAATACAAGTAGTTGAAAATGGAAATATAGAAATTCATAATTTGGCTTTCATAGGGAAAATTATCTGCCTCCCTCTCCCATGTTTAAAAAGTTTTTTTCTCTCTCTCTCTCTCTCTCTGAAATGGTGCTGAAAAAGCTTTTAGGTTAGGGAGCTTTTGCTAATCACTGCATTTTTCTAAGCCTTATTCCTTCCCGAATATCTCTCCACTCACTTTCTCTCACATTCCCTTGCTGAGTTTATGGTCCATTCAAGCTAAATCCACTCAACCCTCTACTATTGTAGATAACACATGCTTTGCTTATAGTGTCGATTCTGTCACTGTGGCATTACAGAATATATAACATGCAACCATGACATGAGCCACGACGCTTATTATTAGGCCTGCTTAATGTGGAGAGGGAGTTGCATGCAGTAATTTCATGCAGACCAAATATTTGGATGGATTTTTTTCTGAATTTGGCTTAAACAGAACTCAAGACTTGGGTTTATTACAGTAGTCAAATTTGTGCCATTTGAAGCCTGAGTAGACCTGTACTGTATATCAACACTGCCTGCTCACATCATTATTTCTATTTATTCTGCAGAACTACTGTGTGTTAAAACGTTTTAAGAATTGGGAACACAAACAACAGCAGGCAAGTTTTTCATGCATTTCTATGACCCATGGGAAGTTATTTGCTACATAATTTTGAATTAATTACAAGTTGTTGGCTGTGTCTGTTGGAAGTTGTTTTTTTATTCATCATGCTCAAATTTATAGCATCTGAAAGGTTTTAAAAACTCTTAAATGTCAACAAACCATTAAGTGTAGGCCTTGATTATTTCTTTGTGTTTTTTAGACTCAGCTGTCCATAGTGTCCCAATGTGACAATGGATTATCACTGTGGAGGTTGAGTCTTGAGGGCATGAATGCAGGCTGGAGACTAAAGGTGCTGCCAGGAAGCCTCTTTAACCTTTATCAGACTCAGATAGCATCTCAGATAGCCTTAAACAGAGGGAGGGAAGGAGTGAGAGGAGCAGATGAAACAGGGAGTGGCAAAAGAAAGTAGTAGAGTTTGCTGCAAAGTGTTTCTGCCTACGTGGTGAGTGAAAATTATTTGTATAGCACATATTTATATCAGATGTGAGAGTCTGTAGAAGGCAAAAGAAAGAGGGCAATTGGACAGCTTGTGTGGGTAGTCAGCACAAAGTCAATGAATAGCTTCTAGCCAGTAACAAGAGCCAAAGTCCCATACAGCCTGTCCATTATGTTGAAATGTTATTTGTGTTTCCCTTTTTAAACCTTGAGAGCTCTATCTCCATTTTTTTTCCTACTCTTCCCTTTCACTCTGTCTGTCTGTCTCGTCTCCCTCTCTTGCTCCCCCGTCTGTCTCTGTGCTGGACTGATAAGAAAGTGCCCACCCTGTCTCTGAGGAGAAACCATGGTAACGTACCAGCCATTTGTTGACATCACAGCATGTTAAATATAACCACCTCCCGTGCCACACTACTAGTTGTTCTGCCGTTGATTCTAGCACAGCTATAAATACATGCTTTCCTTCCCATAATTGCAGCTCTAACAGGCTTGTTTAGATGGAGGGCGGAATAGGAAATGCCAGGGAGAAAGCAAGACTGTGCCTTCCTTTCTATCTGCGCCTTCCACTGTGTGTGTATGTGTATGTTTACGCCTCACGACTTTTTCTCATTACAGTCCAATCAAGGAGATCGACAGAGATTGCAGAGCTCTTTGAGATAATCTCATTTAGGACAAACAGACTCCAAAATGACCTTATATAAAAACATAGCCTGAACCAACAGTATTCTAACATTTGCTGTGGTCATGTGCATGACTTCCTCACAAGTACGATAAACAGTTTTGGTATTTTGGCTATTTAATTAATTTAAGATGAACACTTGCAGGAATCCTGCTGTAATAGTTAGATTCACAGGGTAACACACACTGATAAGGAACTTGATACCACCCTCGCTTTGCTTTGTTATAACTGTCATAACTGCACCTAAGGTGCCAGTTTAGCTTGGCGTAAACACTTAAAATTAAAGAAATGCCACCTTGCGTTTCTGTCATGGTCACTGAAGCTCACAGATTAACATGTTATTTTTATTTAATTTGATTGCTACAAAAGCTGAAGCATAAAGACAAGAGATCGAATTTTTGGGCATAGTCAGTCAAAAGAAGTTCTCTAATCATCATCAGACAATCCAGGGCAATCTCAGGAAAACATGGAACACCGTGGGCAGCTGACGCCCGACTTCTTGTACTTTCACTGAGGAAGGAAAGACACTTTGGTAGTAATATGGCAAGACTTTGCCAAGATTAAGGTTCAGAAAGACTGGGTATTACAAGATGGGCACCCCATACTTGTTCTGTGGGCCCAGATGTTAAGTTCACTGACCCCTCAGAACAAGCCACTGGGAGAATGATTGTCCAATAGATAGCAAGGCCTAAGAGGGTGGTTTGACCGCATGTCCAATCGCTGCAGCTGTCACACTCCAGCCACCCGAGAGAGTATTGGATGCTTGTCATTTCTTTGCCTCAAGGTTATTATATAGGCAGAATACCCACATAGTGTTAATACCTAAAGTGCTGTCAGGGGTTATGTAACACGTGCTCCTGAAGCATGAGTAATGTGATTTTTGTAAATGTGTCCTGTTTTAAATGTGAATGTCTAAGTCTAAAGGTGTTCATTTTTAATCTGTCCTCATGTCCTTAACTGTCAGTTGTGTGTATGGGGGAGGTTGCAAGCACAAAGTTTTGCATGTTGTGACTCAGTCTCTTAGCAGCCACCTCATCTTCACAACCCTGCAGGCCCACAGAGGCTGAAGCAAGATCAACCAATCAGAGAGAGATGCCACAATGACCAAAAGGCTGGTGCTGTGTTGTCGCCAGCTGAGAAATGGTTTTAGTCTGGAAACGGACATGTTTGTGTGTGTAAGGGTATGCATGTGTGCATGGACTAAAGGTGAATTTAATTATCTGAATATGAAGTTAGAGAGGAGCTCCCTCAGTAGCCCATGTGTGAGAATGACTGCATGCCTTGTGCATGTGTCACTTTTATCGCAGTGTTTGTTGTAATCCTGGTAAACGCAGATAAATTGATCCTCACTACTCTGTTGATAGTCACACACAAATGCAAATAGAGGGGTGAAGTACTTTCTCTTGTAGCTCATTTTCTTTTTTTGAAAAAAATATATTAATGTCTTATTTATGAACGGAAGTATATTAAAAAAAAGTGCATTAAAGGCTAAATGATTAGGATTTTTTCTGTAAAAATAATTTAAAATGTTCTCATTTATTGTGAGGGATAAAAGGAAGCTTCCCTATAAACAATCTGTCCTCTACATCAACAATGTCTTGGTCAAGCTTGTCTCCTTTCAAAATAAGTTACGTGACGGAATAACTTCGGTGCGCTGTGTAGCTCTCCGTGTTTTTCTCTTTCAACTGCAGTTCTGATTTGAAACACTAGGTGTTAATGCTACTTATTTTGCCTTTAAAGGCCTGGTTAGGAACTGGTCATGGGATTTTTATCATGCCAAAGGGATCATTGGGATTTATTGCACTACTTTGACATTTATTAACAGTTGGATATCATGGATAGCCGATACCATCATGGCCTGATATCTTAAATGCAATGCAACAAATGCAGAAAACATCAAATACAAATATGTCTTCCTTTTTGTTTATTGTGTATATTCCTGTTTTACACATACTGCATTTAATCATGCAATCGCCTCATCAGCTCTTTTACACTGTATCTTCTTGTCCACCCATTATAAACTCAACCAAATGTCACATTTGAATACTGATAATCTAAATACAGTTCTCAAATCATTTTGTTAAAAGGGACATGGTGTGTGTATTTGACTCCTGTAATTGGAAAAAGAAAATGATTGATCCAAAGGCAAACATTTTTCAGCCACATTCACTGTATTGAATTTTTATTCATAGAATATTTTTCCACGTAAAGCTGGCTTTTTGATTGGATTAAGTTTGTTTGAAATGTTTTCAAAAGAGACCTGAATATTTTTTTCTGCTGACACTCTGACTTGTATATAGAATTATTGAAACTGGGGATATTTTTAGATGGGAACATTTTGTCTGTGAAAGTAGAAGGTGTTCTTCTTCAAAACTAATGACCCTGCAGAGATAACCAGTTACCAGTTCTGCAACTCACTCAGGATCAGGTATAAAAATGAAGAAGTAGTTGGTCCATTAATGAAAGATTAATTCTCCCTTTCGTTGTGGTTTAATTTGTGAACACATGATGGGTTAAATTGAACTGGAATATATCACTGGATTTTTTTCAGAACATTGCTTTGTGTTTTAGTGGTATTGAATAATCGTGTCTCTGTAATGGGCACCTTTCCATTTTAATGTATGGTGTTGTAATAGGGACAAAATTAGATAACTGAAATCCAGCAGAGGCTCTTTCCTTAGCTAAGCCACCCAGTGATAAGCAGGATGGCAGTGGTAAATAAGATAGCAACTGCTCTTTGACCTGCAGTAAATAACAAGTAACAACTTGTACTGTGTCTAACACAGAGAGGTGCTGCCACGACTTTTGTCTTGGCTGAGTTTTTTTGTTTTTTTTTAAGGAGGGACATTTACTTCACTCAGAGCTCCAGTTGCACTGTATGACTCAACTAGACACTTTCTCTACCATTTACCACTGCACATGGTGTCCCTGTGTTAAAACTATTTCACCCCCCAAACAGATGTGACAGGCCCATTTATGCTCAGCCCAGTAGACGGATATCCAGACGGCCAGGCACTGTTGTCCGTCTCCTACGTCATTTACATAGAGTGTGGTCCGTTTTTGGTGGTTTTGTGGATCCGGAAACCGGTGTTGAGGAAAAAAACTGAAGAAAATAAACATGAAGAAGAAGAATACAATGAAGGCAACAATTGTAGAGATGGCAAGGTGCCATATAGCTGGATCTTAAAAAAAAAAAAGAAAAAGCTGTGAAAGCAGTTGCAAACAACTTTACAGTGGTGCATTACTGTCACCCACCAGTGTCTGCAACTGACGTCAGAACGCATAAGTGAACTCTGAACTCAGCACTGCCCCCTAGTGGATGAATTGACTTAAGAAAATGGCATCATAGTAACGTATGACATTTACGTTTGTAAGGGAGCATAATGGGCCTTTTTAAATGTATAAGAATTCACTGTTGTGTGGAGGTTTGTGATTCCATCAGCGCAAAAGTCTTGCATCTTCTGAGAGTAAACATGTCATCTGCATGCTACATAGCTTGTTTGTTTTCTTCGACGTCAATGACTAGTATTGTTTTCCCATCAGATTAATATATTGGCTCAGCTTGTTTTGAACCTTGATCAGGCTAGTATAGACGCAACGATCAGCTTGTCTCTGTAAAATCTTTACCCATTCTTACATAAAGTAATCCATGCTGGTCTGTTCTTTCACAAATCATTACAGCTTTGCAGAATCATACATGATAAACTCTGCAACATTGGTTTGTAGTGTAACATATACAACACGTGTCTAATATATCCCTCACGCCATGTTCCCGGGTAGCTATAAGTAGCACAGTGTTACTCACAATGACCACATTACGTTAAAATATTTAGACTTTTGGCAATGTAGCATGTATGATTCAGTGATTGTTGATCCCTTTAAATCCTTAGTTAGTTTCATACATCATCACATCACCACAATGTCTCACTCTCATGCTATGGCGCTGGCTTGATGCTCAAAAGCACACATTGGACGGGCCTGTTCCACCTCTGTTATTACCTCCTAGTCTGCTCAAAGGTGTATCATAGGTGTGCTAACTTCCAACCCCCCGTATTACATCTGCCTGGCCTGAACGCACTTGTGACTGGGATGTTTCATGGTAGATTTAAGTGGTGGACTGTTTTTTTTTAATAATTTAACTTGTTTGTCTTAAGTGTTCTTTTTATTATCAATATTATTTGACTTTAATCAAAGGTAAAAATTACCACCGTATAATAATTCATTCCTTTCAAACACAGTTGTTCCTCCTCATTAACAGACCACTAACCTTTTCACATATAGCTTGTGCACATGGCAGCATGCCAGCATAAAAGGTCACAGTGTTAATAAAAACAGTGATTTACTCAGCCCTTATGAACTGACAGTATTTAAGTTAAGCTGCTTTATTGAGTTACTTTTGACTTTTAAAATGGGTGATAATGTGCATTTGGGATTACGGTCTTGAATAAGTTTAAAAAATCTACCATGAAAAAGTAGAATACAGTTAATTTGCAACAATGATAAAATCATGATAAAATCAGAGTTATGTGGTTTTGATTGAGGCCTGATGACCTCTTATCATTTCTTAACTCTGTATTGTGAGGACCTTCATATACTCACTGGGTCCAAAACCCCAGTGAGTATATGAAGAAATAGAACAGGAGGAGTGAAAGGTTTAACGGTTAGGAGCTACGTGTCTTCTGAGATCCAGGAGTTGTTCTCTGCTAAATATGTAGCCCAGTCACATGCACTCCTGTTTGGTTTCTTGGCAGACTTAAAAAAGTTGGGCTTTGCTTTATTTGGTGTCTTTATTTTGTTGGAATAGAACAATGCAGGAATCATGGGAAACATCAGTTTCAGAGTCACTGGATTTTTGTTCTCATTGAGCAAATTCTCCATTTGAATGTGAAGCAATGACTTAAATCTAAATGGATACACATTTAATTTAAACATATTCATGGCTTTTACCTCAGTGCCTCAATTGCATTTGATGATGATCATTGTCTGGTCAACATAAAAATCTAAGAAGATATTAGAGAAATGTTTAATTGCCCAAATGCGTCATTCATAAAGACCTTTTCAAATAAAGCATGCCGTGCATGTATTTTTTCTGCCCCACCAGTTTGTTTGGTGTTGTCATCTGGTCTGATTTGCTATTTATGAAGCCCACTGATGGAGCCTAATGGTGTGTGTGTGTATATATCAGCCACTGTGTTAGAGAAGCTCCTGCCAAAAACAATACTTTGGGGTAAATATATAACGGTGAGAACCATAAACCGCTAATTTCCTTCTTCTCAGCTGAGCCATGAACAAACGCAACAAGAGAAAAGCCGATCAGCTGATCACCGACAGCCGTCGCTGCACAGAAAGACTACTAGTGATCGACTAGAGCACATATGTTAGTGCAAAATGCAGCTGGGCTGTTGCAAGTTTATAAAAAAAATGTGGGAAAAGTGTGGGTGTGGAGCCCTTTCACCGTGAAAAGAGTGTGTTAAAATACCACAGGGGCGACGTTCATGGGTTGCTCCATTAATGCTGTGTTTCTTCTCAAGTCCAGAGAGAGAGAGACTCTACACATTGACTTTTTCTGATATATATTGCAATTCGCTACATATGCTGCACTGTTATCAACCTTGTGTTATTTACCATCACAAAAATAAGCTTTTCCATTCATGAATTGGGAATTATAGAAAATACCCTCCACAGCATTAAAATCTAATCACATGCGCCAACAGAATTTTGTGCACGTCTTATGTCCTGCAGGCCCATGCCATCTAACCTCATAGCCTTAGGGATAATTGCTTGTATCACTGACAACAGCAAGGTATCACCTATCCAGCTTTCACTTGAGCTACCGCTGCTGTAAATTGGATTGGATCCTGAAATTGCCTTTTGGGGAAGTCTCCAGTCCTATCAGCCAGGCTAAACCCTGATTCAGTCTGTTACAATCAAAAGTGGATAGTTTCCACACTGTAGGCTCCCCTATGATCACTTGAATAAATATGAGGCTTTGTTATGTTTGAGTGCATAATCCATCTTAATTCTCCATGTGCTTTTTGTATGATCCAATGTGTATATTTATAGTTTTTCAAATTTGCATAAGACTATTTGATTTTTTTAACAGCACTGCAACAAAAATTCTAAAAAATCTTTGTGTTTATGTGTCTGTATCAAGAAACTGAGCTGTGTAGAAAGACCTACGACCTCTACAGTCAATCATACCTCTGGTATCTCTTGCCCCTATGATCTCTTGTCTCTATTTACCGCCATCTTCTTTGAAGGATTAATATAAGAGTACCTGAACCTCTGCTACCTAAATGTTCATCAGGTTTTAATGAGGGGAAATTCTGCACCCACTTTGACCCAGTTTGAGCTTCTTTCCACTCTACATATACCTTCAAAAATGCAGGACGGTGGTTATTAAGAGTTTAGGAGGACAGAGGAGGATGATGGGGGATAAGCCTGTGCTGAATTAGTGAGATGAAGGGAATGAAGAGGACTATATTTTAACCTAATAGACATCTTTGAATTACAGTTTAAGTCAACATAGCTCTCTTTACCTACTAGTGATGGTAAAATACTGGCCTATTTCCTGTGGGTCCAACATATTTTAAAATTCTTAATGTCAGATTATATTACATTAATGGCATTTTCATAAGACTACAAACATTTGACATGTTGGGGTAAAAGAAGTGTTATTAGAAACATCTGTGATATGTCTTCTATACTGCAACACATGCCGAATAGTTGCAGTATTTACTGAACGCCGGTGTACTTTTATTTAGTTTACGTTACTCAACCATTTACTTTTGCTTTTCATTAAAGTTTTATTTCTTGCTCTTTTTTCATTGTTTCTTTAACCTCTCTAGCTCTTGTTAAACATTTGTGTGGCAGCTTTCCTTCTTTCAAGCCTGATCAAACAAGAGCAGCACATTCTTCTCCTTTTTAAAAAAAAAAATATAAATAGAGGAAATAATTAACAATCAAAGCCTGAAGGTCTCAGTAAGTTTGTGTTTCATGCTTCTGCTTTTTTGTAGACAGCAATACCTGGGGCCTGATTGAGTTAATATGCATGCATAGAATGTTTAAAGAAACACACCAAGACAACTGTGCATATCCACCTATTAACAATCATTGAAAATTTATCAGGAAGTAAAGAACCAAGGCAGTGTGTACAGGGGCTGGTGGGCTTCATTTCCTGTGAGAAATTTAAAACATTTTTTTTAAGAGGAAAAGATCAAAGTTGTATCCACTAAGAGACAAATTACCTTTACTCTGAATTATACACAAGTGAAAATCTTTAACTGAATGCCACTGTTGACTAAATGACATAATGACTTCGGCTCAGTAGCAAAGGGCATGCTTATATTTTCGAGTGGGTGATAGTGAAGGGCAGAGATGGAGGGAGAGAAGGCGTGCTCTCCTTTTCTCACTGAGGGGATTTCTCCTTGTTGTCGTTGCAGCTGCTGCTCTCGCTGACTGAATAGCTCTCTCCTCTCTGCCCTCTCCGGTTCCTGCAGCCCTTGATGTCCCCGAGGTCACATGATTCTCTTAAGATCCCACTTTAGACCTCCAACAACTTGTCATCTCGAGTTGCTATGGAGACACATGTCATCGGGACCAATGCTGGTTTATTTTTAACTGCCAGCTTAGGTTGGCAATGGGGGCTGAAGTCAGGCTGTTGGGGGAAGTTCTGGGGACGTTCAGGGGTTTCCAGAATGGGGCTTCCCAGCTGCGGTGTATCATGCCAAGGGTGTCCTAGCAGGAATGTGAATTATCCATCTACATGATCTCTTAAAACATTATGTCACACTGGGACCTGGAAAGTCCTATGACAAGCAGTCCTAATAACTGGAGAAGAGGGCTTTCAGTCAACTAAAAATGTGGCTAGGTTTGTGGGTATATTTCCATTTTCTTTGACACTGACAGCTAACATTAATACTTCCTTTAGCAAATATTCTGTAAGCCACAGAGGTAAAAATAAATCTCTCTATTGTGTTGATCTGTGTATTTGTCTACTTGTTTGTACGTTTCTTTGTAAAAGTTTGTGCTGGTGTCATTAAGGGCTTGTAGTTCCTCGTATGTAAAATGGTTTCTATGCGCTGAGGTTTTCCAGAATACATCAGTCTTGGAAACATGTAAAAACATAAACCCTCATAAGATTGTACAGTGTGTCAGGATTTGTATGATCTATTTGAATATTGTTGTGAGAATGTGCCTGCTGAGTAGAAACTTAGAGCCTCGTGTTTATTAGTTCTTATGTCTTGTGTGCAAGGCTGAAAGTGAGTGAATCATCCCTATCTTCTCATTGTAATATGTGTCCTTAACAGTTATGTTCATAAACATGTGCTAATACATGCATTCATAGTATTTAGTTTGTCTTTTTGCACTGTAGCACTACAAGAATGTTTAGTAGTATTTCCAAATATTTTTAGTTTGCTGTGTTTAATACTGTTAAACAGCAACTTATGAAAACACTAAACCTTATGAAACAATAAAAATGTATTTATTTAATTAGCATATGCAAATAAAGTAAAAATATTTTATAACGATTAAATATCAGTGTTGTTTTTGTACTGATTTCCATGAAAGTGGAGAAGCTAAATGATTCATGTTACTTTGGCTAAATGGCAAAGCCTTGGGGGAGTCATTAGGGGAATTCCCACCCTATTACTGGAGTCAATGGGTGCCTGTATTAAACCACATCTCTGAATCTTAAACAGCAATATAAGAAGTCATAGTGATACTTCAGCCAGGTTTGCAGCTTAACATGGGATCACTTTTTGGAGTACATGGAAACTTTGTCTTCCCATCTGGAGGCCACTGACACTCCAGGCACCAGGAGCCTCAGAACAAATCAGTATACTCGTATGGAGGCATACCGTTTCACCTAGTCTCACATCGCTATGTCTACATTAGAATGCTGACAACTTGAATTTTAAATGGAGCCAGCACAATGTGAGAAATGAAAGATTGAGCATAAGAGTTGGGAAATGGCTTGACTAACCTCCAAATTCCTCCAGGTGCATGTGTGCCGCATTCCGGCTGCGCTGCGGTTTCGTTCCAACCTCAACAGCTAATCTCAGCTGGATCTGCAAGATCACAAAATCACAGGACAATTGGAGAACCTTCTGATTCTCTACTTTCAGGAAAAACGTCTCGTCGTCCATGGTGACCGGTTAATAGCTTAATGCCTACAAAGTTCAGTGAGCGCAAATCTGCATGGGGGCTCTGGAAGCTTTTACACTGCTCCTGTGTCTGATTTACTATCTGAATTGCTGATTTTGATGCTTTCTGGACGCGTGCTCCATCAAATGTTGACTTGTCAAGTATGTTTACCGGAGAGCCAAGACAAAGCGCTTCTGCAACAAGCAGAGATCCAATCCTGAGTTTAGTGTACCAGAGCTCCTCAATGTCCTGCACCTGGAATTTTTGTTCATTAAAGTTATGAACAGAATAAGTGACAAAGGGCAGCCCTGGGGGAGCCAACTAGCCATGCGGAGGTGTACATTGACATAAGCCAATCTGGTTGACCCAACCGATAAATACCTAAACCTAACCAAACTGCTAATGTTAAGGAAAATCAATTAAAAACACAATGAGGTGTTAAAAGTCTAAACTTCAAGTCTAAACATAATGTAAAGCAAAGTAAAAAAGTAAAACGAAACCATGGTGCCAACAGTGGCTGGAAAGAAACTTCAATCACCCTGGCTTCTTAATGTGGCTGGACTTGATGGCTTTATGTTTGTAAATCTACTAAATGATCTCACTGAAGCATTACAACAATAACGTTATATACAGGGCCATCTTCCAAATTTACATCTTTTTATTGTGGCAGACATTGTTATTTACCATTTTTGGTTGACTAAATTTCTATTGTGCTTGGTGTCTTGAATTTTATCTTTTGTTCAGCACTGATACAGGGGTCATGACCTCTCAGTTGCAACAACTAACAACAAAAAGATGGAAAGTGAGCCAAAGGGAGAGTGGCAATTTTACTCTGCTGATGCAGAGATTTTTAGGAGCATTCCTTCTCTACCCTGGGGATATTTCTGTGTTTTTTTTGTTTGTTATGGCATCAGCTTTCTACAAAAGAGTTTGAAACAAAGATGCTGTGGAGAGGAGAAAAAAAAAAAGAAAAAAAGAGAATTACCATGTTTCATCCTGCAGTGGGTTTGACAGCGTCTCTTGTGCCAAGTCTTGACTAAAATGCTCTGATTTGTGTGTAATCTCCCTCTGTTACTCACGTAATGGTTTAGTCCATGTCTACTGATGCTGACTATGGTGATGTCAGAGTGAAAAGCTCAAAGCAGCTTTGGCAGGGTGCAGAGTAGAGGGGGCAGGGAAGCTAGAGGTTGAAGGTGTGACATAGAAAACAGGAAATATGAACACTGTCATACCTAAACACTCAAATGCATGAGCAGAGGCAGGGAAAAATGTGCACACTAGTACATGTCCATCTTACTCTGCAGTTACCTCTTCAAAATATGATGCACAGAGAGATTAAGACACACTCACAGTATGGTGCCAGCAGAAAACTGTCTCACAGCAAAAATCATGATCAGATCAGCACAGCATGGCTCCTGAGATGTCAACAGGAGGTCACATGATCATATGTGATAAACTGGTCGGTAAGTAGCCATGATGTAATAGTCACACGCATGCCATGGCACAGCTATATGCATCACATCACCATAGACCTGCAGGCAGACATTTGTCCTTGTTCACCAGGGCTGCTGCTCCCGCATTGGCTGAACAAACATTTGCAAAGGGATTTCAGAGATTTAGGTAAACAACGGAGGTGCCTGAGTATTGGATGGAAGGGCGTTTTATTCCCATCATATTAACTATTTTCCTATTGGTCAAAAGAATTCATGTTTGGAGGGATTTAAAGAAGCTTTAGCTACTGGATGAAACAATTTGAGTGCTCTACCCCCCCCCTGCAGTATTAACACAAGTCTTCTTCAGGGACATGTTGAATATTGAAATCAAATCATGTCTTTCATGGACACATCTGAAACAGTTTCCTAGTATAAATGTCAAAAAAGTAAGTGATTGAGCTCATAGAGTAGTATTGCAGCACTGATCAGCAAAAGAAAGATGTTCAGCAATGAATCATGGGATTTTAAAGAGCCATTGTGTCTGGGTACTACTGGTGTCTGTTTAAGCAGGCTTCTAAGCATCCACAGAAATTGTTCACTCCACTGCAATGAGCAGCATTGATATTGTTCTCATGTATATTCATATCCCCCATGGTTTCTCCTTTTGGAACAGCGTCAATAGCCAAATGCCTGCTTTGCAATTGGCTGGAGTGGAGTTAGAGTTCTGCTCATTAGGGTAAACAAGCTGTGCTCCAGAGATAGCACAGGGCCATTCACCCCACCCTGGCACAGAACTGATAGTAATACCAGCCTGCATGAACACACCAACACACGGGCATCATTCAACTCCTCTGCTCCCTGTTTACCTCGATGCATCGCTGCACCATTAGTGAAGTAACACGACCCGAAACGGGAACGTCACACAAAGACCCGATAACCAGGGAGGACAGGAACACCACAGTTTGTTGCTGTTTATATTCACACCCTGTGGGTGGGTTTCTACCATTATGTCCAGCATTTAGTCTCGTCCGTTCCTGTGTCCCGCCCCAAGTAATGACCTCATCTCACAACACAGCTGCCAGTAGGCAACAGGCTGCTTACGAAACCAGACCATTCTATCCCTAAAATTCAGGGGTTGTGCAACTGGAGTTTGGAGCACTGTGTGTGTGTGTGTGTGTGTGTGTGTGGTGTGTGTGTGTGTGTGTGTGTGTGTGTGTGTGTGTGTGTGTGTGTGTGTGTGTGTGTGTGTGTGTGTGTGTGTGTGTATAAGTTTGTAAAAAGTCTATGAGTATGCAACAGGGTTGTTACTGTGGCTGCCAAAAACAACAAAAGAAATTTCAGAGAAATTTTGGCTAAATTATTATGCAGAAGCACAGTTTGTGCATATGTATACAGTCAAGAATGCATTTGAAATTTTCAGGTCACTTCTGAATAATAAATACAGAAGTGATGTGTCAAAGTCTTTGCAGTGGCCTGGAAACAGAGCAGATTAAATGTGCACCAACATTGACCCCGGCCAGGCTGTGTTACATGCTTGCACATGCACAGAGACATCATCTCATACAGTGCACTATGATGACAGCATTTTTCCACTGACCATTGAGATAAGTGATTGTTAACAGAACTCAGAGGACCAGCATTGTCATAGAATTTTATGTATTTTATTCAGTGCTGAAGTTACCATTACAGTTTGACAAAGCTGCAGATTTTAAACTCGAAATGATCATCTTAAGGTTGACAGTTTTCAGCTGCTGTTCAAGCTTCACATATCTCAAATGTTTTTTTCAGATCTTGGGTTGCAAAGGCACTGTAACTCCAAAAATATACATTCATCTCATGTCTGCCTGCCTTCCTTTGTCTACCTTATAAAATTAAATCACTATAAGAATTTTTTTTTTTACCTTCCCAGCATATTTACAATCCACTTTCCACAGATTTTCTTTAGTAGAAACAAAGTAAATCTGTTCCACTTCATAAACTTAAAAACTACTGATTTTTTATTTTATTTATTTTTTTATTTTTTTTGTCTCGTTTTGTGGCAAGAGCAATGGGGGGAGTAAAAAGTACTGCATTTTACACAAGTAATCTAACATTTGTGTCAGGATTTTTTTTTTTTTTTTTTTTTGCAGTCTTCTGCCAGTAAAGGCTCCTGATGAATTAATCAAATGAAACGAAGAAATAAAATTCTTATTTCACTCTGATGCTGCATGCCCTCAGTATATGACTTGTGAAGAACATAAATCATACCATTTCATGCACGCCTAAAGGTCTCACTAACTTTGCCAGGAATTGCTCTTCACCTTTCCGCTACTTCTCACCCTTTCAGCCGAGAATAAACTTGACCTCCCTATTGATAGTTGCTCTCCTGAACATACTCCACTTTCTACTCCTGTTCGTTAAAAAAAGTCTGTGAATAATTTATTAAGGTTTACGTCATCTTTTGTACAGGCAACAATGTTGGCATGTCAAGCCAAGGCACCTGATCCTATCTTCCAGTGACATGATGGAATATGTTAGCTGGTGTTATCTTTTATCAGGTAAGGCTGCAATATTGATGAAGGTGAGGCGTTTCTTTCCACTGCCTCAACTCCTAGCCGCGCCTCCTATCGTTGACGTGTCCACGATCATTTGATACAACACCGTGCCGGGGCCGGCCGGCAGACAGTTGGACGAACTGGACGAACTAAAGTGGTTAAGGCAGAGGCGGGGAACGGCATGCTGCACATTTTCCATCTGTCATGAAAGTGGAGCAGCTCATTATCAGAGTGCTCTCTACTGAGCTGACCTGAAAAGATGAGGACTGCGAAGGTGTAGGTTTAAGCAAATGTACATATAGTATTAATGTGTCCTAGTTATATCCTTCTAACTCACCAAGTTCGAATTCTACATGTTTTTGTGTAAATTTTTAGGGGAAAAAAACATCAAACCTCTTTTATGATAGAGAAAGACTTGCATTACAATCTCTTCACTTCTTCATTCACCCTTTTTATTCTGCAGTAGTTCAGTTTCTCTTCTAATCTCAGCTGTCCATCACCCCTCCTGGGCATTAATCCCAAAAGCATCTAGATGTTATAGGTGTCGTGTCTAAGGCAACATGGTTGTCAGGCAAGCAGTGATGACGTGATGATGTTAAAGTCGATCCCCAACTTAAATTCTGAAGACTGCAATGTCTTTGCACCTTCCAGTAGATTTTCTTTTTCTTTTTTTTTTTTGCACTAATTAGTGTGTTATAAGCAAAGATTGTGTGTGTGGAAGTTTTGTCTTTTGAGTTTTCTTTTTTCTTTTCTTTTTTTTATCCAGGGTTATTATGTGAAAGACAAGGTGTCTTCATCTGTCTTCTTTTGGTCTTTGTTAGAATATTTTTGTTTCTCATTTAGAAGGCTTGTTCCAGAGCACAAGCAATGAGCATTCTGTGGAAATCAACCTTGCATACCTTGGGAGGAACAAAATCTCCCGAGAGCTTTCTCTGTATGCCTGCTCTGCAGGATTTATTGTCCCAGTTGATAATCCAGCTTGTCAATTTGTGCTTGTGCTTTAGGGCACTACACAAGCAGTGTGGCTCTGATATAGGAAGACTGATGGCTTAAGAGAAAAGACGAGAGTGAATAGCAGCGCAGCACGGAAACCGAGACTAGACAAATAAATTTAGAAGGACCTTGCAGATAGCTAATGAAGCCTCTTTACATTGGTATTAACTAGATAAGTTGCTATTTAATTTTTTCCCCTCTTTATTATTTTGTCCCTTAAGACTCTTAACCAACTGGTAGAATGTTGTCAGGTTAATTTAAAAGCAAAATGCAGCAGAGCATTTTGGAATAAATCAGAAAAATTGTACTTATAGCAGAACATTTCAAGATCTGGGGCCGTACCACAGACCTCAGAAAACGATTCACAGCTCACCGTGAATCCTTCAGCTGGCTTTACCGCTTGTGCCTCAACTGGAATTAACTTCCCTTCCTCACTCAGCCGTAATGATTGATTTTAAGGTCTGCCAGCAAACCTGTCCAAACTGTAGTTGGCAGAAGGATTTGTTCTCAATAGCCATTTCCTAATTCCTGCTCCCTTAACCCAATAGAAAGGATACCATAGAGAACATAATTGATTACTTACTGTGTCCTTGTTATATGTACAGTCTTGGATCAGCAGGGAGCTTCTTGTTTAGTCACACTTCTAACTGTAGTGCATGGCTTTGGAGCTTGATCAGAGAATCATCTGCAACCTGCTTGATTATTTTAAGATCCTAAGATGGACACTGAAAAGCAGTGATAATCAGAATGCTTTTGTTAAATATCTGCCAGCTGGAGTAGTAAATTTAATGTCAAGCTAATACACAAACATGATGATGTCATACAAAATATTAGTTTTTCTCAGTCGCTTTAATGCAATTCTCACATCAGAATTAACATTCTCACAACTGTTACTTCAAACTCCCCAACAGTTATTCATTTGTGCACTGCAAAATGCTTGGGGTCATGAATCATTTGCTTTCACACAATTCTCTGCTATTTCGTGACATTAGCGTTTGCTTTAGTCATATCAATCAAAATTAAGTATACTTACAACCACAGAATAATCAGTCCCCATAAAACTAATAGTCCATTTCTTTGCTTGAGTCATTACATACAAAAGAGTTAAACTGGTTACCAAACTCTAGAAAGCAGATTTTAAACATTTATTTATAATATTATCCTGCTACCTCTCCTAAATTGAACAACCGCTTTCAGCTGACCCTCAGCTTTCACTAAATCCAGTGAAAATGAGTTTTTCTCTGCCTGAAGGTAGAAGGTGTGCGACCAGCGGCCAGATAGTAAAACGGCTCTGCTAGTAGTCATGGATGCAGGGTGCAATGAGATCACAGAGTCCTGCAGAGGGTGGATTCGCCACTCGAGATTCTTTCCTCACTGCATTGCAAGGGATGATATCCAATGTGATGTCGAGGAAAATATGTGGCCAGATGGTAACGTCTTGATGCCCAGGAGTGATTTACTATGTTCAGTTTTATACAGCACAGTGATGTGTATGTACTGTTACAGTAATTTATTGTTTACTGTTCCGTATAATTCTACCCAACTACTTTTTTTTAATCCTTTTTATATATACTGTTTATATAATAGAATTTTATTAAATTTTTATGTAGAACATACATATTATGCAATCATCTTTGACAGTTACTTGGAAAAAAGAGGAGAAAAAAAAGGAAAGAATATTCAGTGAATGATAAATAAACAGTATCAATGCTGCTGTCCATACTTCACAGTAAGTCTCTCCACTGCCCATCAGGTCACCAAATCTACTTTCACATGGACATTCAATACCTTGGAAAGGTGTACTCAGGTCATTTACCAAGTAACAAAAGATAAAATCAAAAGCTCTGAGTTTGGCCATTGGGTTTTGGCCTCCCAAAATCACCTGGGTCAGATTATTTAGTAGATATCTGAATACAGGAGGCCAAACCTCTATGAAAAACCTTTCACTGCCTCTCACTACAGCACTGATTCTCTCATGAGGGAGCACCCGAAAGATCTCCCTATACCACAGTGTAGCGGTAGGTGGCTTATCTTTAATCCAGTTAATTAAAATACATTTTCTGCCCAACAGAAGTAACTTGTCACAAAGTTAGAATTGTAAGTGTGTTAAACTCATATTCCTTGAAGGAAAACCAAGAATAAAGAAGCCTGTGTCTCTCTTGATTGCCACTTGGAAGATGCCACTCAGTTTTTGAGACACTGTGTCCCAGAACCTTTTACTCAGCTTACACTGCCAGAAATAATGAGAGTAGGTAACAACCTTTCTTAGGCACCCATTACGCAGAGGTGAGGTATTACGGCCTATTTTGTTAACTATGTAAGGGGTTAGATGTAAACTGCAGTATTTTATACTGTGTTTCTCTTAGCCTGTTCAAACTAAGGTTGTTCTAGAAACTTTAAGTGCCTCCTGCCAGTCATCCTCGATATATTCAGTGGAAAGATCCTTCACCCATTTCCTTGCAACATCTCGTATAACCATAAAAGAGTTCTTTGGGGATATTGAACTTTGGCTGAAGCTGCTGAAAAGTCATAAATTTGTTATCATTATATAAGTCTCCAATAACTCTTATTCCTTTGGTGTGCCGTAGATCAAAGATACTGGATTGGCCTGGGACAAAATCCTTATTTTTTGTAAGGGGGGTCAGGGGTGACATATGTTTACCCCAACCCATCTGCCTATTTATTCCCCACCATATTCTGACTGTATTGTATATAATTAGATTAGTCTTTATATCACTAGATATGTTCTTTCTATCTCCCACTACTAAGCTCCATGGTGATGAGAGTTGAGTGGCCCATGAATCTAAACAAGTCTTTGAGTTGGGATGAGAGTGTAGCCATTCTCACAGGAAATGAACATGACATGCCTTGTTGGAAAGGGCTATGTTGGGCAGGGCCAGGCCTCCTCTGTCAGAGGGTAGCTACAATGTTCTCCTTTTCTGCCTTGCTCTTTTGTTATGGCATATGAATCTGGAGAATATTTTTTCTATATCATGGGCAACTTTTAAAGAGATCCATAATTGTAACATTTGTAAGGGATATACGAGGTGTGGAAGGACATTCATTTTAATCCAACTAGTGCGGCCAAATAAGGATAGTGGAAGATCATGCCATGGCTCTAAGTCCCTCTTAACTGTGATTAAAGTCGAAGAAAAGTTGAGTTTCCACAGCCCTGTTAGGTTTGCAGAGACCTCAATTCTAAGATAGGTAAATCCTGTAGGAGATGACTTAAAAGGGCAACTGGAAGGTAGAATTGAAATAGCAGAGTTACCCAATGGCATAACTTCTGATTTGTCAAAATTAATTTTGTACCACGAGAAGGAACATAACTCTTATTCTATTCTATTCTATTCTATTCTATTCTATTCTATTCTATTCTATTCTATTCTATTCTATTCTATTCTATTC
>JBAMHW010000026.1:19335311-19350922 GCA_037177495.1 Rhadinocentrus ornatus | reverse complement strand
ATTATTATTATTATTATTATTATTATTATTATTATTATTATTATTATTATTATTATTATTATTATTATTATTAAATGTTGCAACTTTTGTAATTTATTAAACCACAGCCTTAAACCACATTGTAAATTTGGAGCTCCATAATGTAGTTTAAGGCCTTTGTCTACCAGATTTTGACATTAATTTGCTAATCAATAAATGCTTTTTTCTTAGCGATGAGATAAACCATCATGACCACTGCTCATCTTGTTACAATGCAATGTTCTACTGTTAAACCCCGCAAGCAACCTCTTTTTAGTTTGTATGTGCCACCCATGCTGCAGCTTAATGTCGATTTTTTGTTTTGTGAAGATATAGCAAAACATTTGTGTGAAAATGGTACAAGTTGCTGTTCAAGCATGTTATATTCCAAATATTAGGACTTTCCTTGGTAATGGAAAAGCATACAGGATATAAAGTGGAATAAAATGGAAACATGAGCTTTTTATACTGAACTGCAGAGACATTTGTGTTAAGTCCATATATAATGTACGACTTAACATCAGCAATCTACTGAATTTAGCATATTTACGACAGTATTGTACGTTCATTAATACATATTGTCCCATTCAAATAAACGATTTAATAAAATGGTTTTTATTATACATCTGCAACAGCAAATAAAATGCAAAAACATTTTAGCACATGACAATGTCAGTAGTATCAAAGCTCTTTTCGTGTCATGCAGGTTAAGAGGCTGTGGCGACGGCGCGCTGGTTTCCTTCATCCTGCTGAGGTTTATCCGACTTCTCCTTGTGCATCTTATTTTCCCACAGCATTTCTCCTTTAGTACTCTGCAAGCTTTCTTAAATATCTATGCATTGGGAATGGTTTCTTAATATACTTTCACGCTGTCAAGCTAGTCTTCCTTTTGCAAACATTTCACAAACACAAATCAAGTAAATGTTTGTCATCTTGCTTGTCTTGTAATTGATTGAGTTGAATATAAAAGCAGTTTAGTAGGACTTGTGTAGAGGAGAGCAAATGCCAAATTTTTAATTTAGCTGTTTGTTCTCTGTCTTGTTTTAAATTAGAATAATAATAATAAAATTTTTATTTTATTAAAATTAAATGCATCCCTCACAAGCTCTGCACAAGTCTGTAATTAACCCATTAATCTGAGTCAGGTGTGTTGTAGCGGGGAAACACTGAATGTATGCAGGACAGGGGGCCTTGAGGACTGGAGTTCGATCTCTGGAATATAAGTAGGCCTTTCAGGATCCTCTCATGTCAGAGAAGTTTGTTTGTGCTGCTGCTTTGTTCTGTTCTGCTTTTTCAGCGATAGTATAACTTAAATGGTATTGATCTTCATCTTTAAGAGTGAGGACGGTTAGATTGTGATTGATTGTTGTCTGTATGACCCGTGATGTCCTTTGCAGTCTGAGTGTTTTGTGAATTGGTTTCTTTGTGAGCATGGGGTTCAAGGCTTGTCAGTAAAATCCTCGTTTTCTAAGAAGTCTTTAAAAAAAAAAAACCTTGTCTTCCTCTATTGAGATTTAAAGGTCTTGTAATAAAGTCCTTGACAGCATTGACTTTTATTTAAAAAATTGTTAATTGCTCTATGTCTGCTTGCCTTGTCTCAAACTAAATTTAAATTATTTTAAGGGTTCTTCTGATTAGACATCTTAGTACTAAATAATTTCAGTCAAAATATTTTCGTGCCAATAAAACTAACCCAATAGATCATTTTTATTATTGGTTTGTCCTACTATGAAACAAACAAATCTCATGCATGGAAATGAGCTGTAACTGATGATTATTAATTGTACATGTTTAATATTGTTTTTATTCAGCTGTTGATCAAGTTTTTTTTTATTTGGGTTGAAAATTTTGCACTTACAAGTTTTTATCTCTGTGTGCTGGTGGATGTGATTTATATACTGTGTGTTGTGTTGTCAAAAGGGATGACATCATGGTTGGATCCTCATGAATCTCATGATACCTTGAAAACCGTTGGAAGCTAGCAGAGCTGTGGTGCCACTGTAATCTGTGCTCTGTGTCTGTGAGCATTTGTGAAAGGGGGAAGAGTCTAATCCTGGTGTGTCTGATGGTGGAGGACTTATTTGTGTGTCTGCATGTATGTGTATGTGTATGTGTTTGTCTTGTATATGTGCACTGTACTGCTCCATACTATGTTTCAGTGCAGTATCCGTACACATGTTCCATAAATTTCCTACTCATGCACAAACACACACACACAAAAAAGAAGCTCAAACTGACCAAATGCCTCTATCAGACACTCTGCAGTCTGCTATCATCCCCTTCTCTGGCAGGGTGTACAGCTAAGCCAAGAAGTGTACTTGTTTTTGTGTGTGTGAATTCATGTTACTGTTAATTTCTTTTTCTTTTTTTTCCCCTTCTATCCACCTCCCTCTCACACACATCTTTTCTCTCATTTATCACATCTCTTTGTGTTGCTCCATTTTTCTCACCTCCCTGCATCTCCTACTCATTCCCATCCTCCTCTTCTTCTCCTCCAGTACGTGTACTCTTTAACGACAGGTCATATGGAGTAGACCGTGACCTTGCCAACGAACTGAAAGCGCGTCAAACTAAAAGCCAGAGAAACTGCATAATAGCTGGGTTAAATTGATCCAGTCCTCTATAAAGAAAAGGACTAATCTTGTAGAAAATGGTTTTGTTGTGCAGGATGCTCAGTTGCAAATGTACTGACATCAGTATAAGAGAAAGCAGGGAGGGAGGGATGGTATATACATGTCCATTTAAAGATCAATAATTCATTATAAAGATTCATAGTCTTTTTGTATTCATGCAGTCTGGAAGTACAGCTTAGATGTTCAAGGAACTGACTTATCTAAAGCAAACACCATCTAAAGAGCAACACCTTTCAGAGTCCTGCAAGCTTCATGGGGTAATGGTTGATTGTGGGCTGATAAATGTCGGTTGCTGTAACTCTTAAAAGGCGCGTTTTTGGAATAGATTTATCACCATATATGCTATTCTGGGGGGCACTAGAAATGTATGATACAGTTGATTTAGTGATGTAAGGTGCTCAAGCAGCAGAGTAAGTGGAGTAGGTGTGGGACAGATTAAACACTTCACATTCCATGTTCCATGGAAGGTCACAATATTAAACATGCTCTTTGTATCTATTCGTGTAATTTAATTTATTAATTGTATTGCAGTTCTTCTCTCCTATTCTCCACATATAGATTTACTCAACTGCTCACAATATAACACAATATATATAAGTAAGATAATTTAATTGTTCTTCTTCTAAAACAAATTTTTTATGATGGTTTCAACTCTTACAGAAAAAAAACAATTAAATGGCCTTTTATTAGTCTTACTATGGTGGAAAGTAGAGTTTTGTATATTTCTCAATTCACTTTGAAAAAAAAAAAAAGAACAAAGGTGCACAACACAGGAGAAGGTCCAGATACAGGTAGATGGTGTCAATGTCTAAATGTCTGAGTGATACTAGTGAAAATCTATTTACAAAAATCACTAAAGTTCTCCTAGTTATATTATATCCCTGAAGTCAGTTGTTATGTTCAACTTGTCAGTTTCCCACTTGCTCTCATGAGCAATACACTACAGCTAATATGAGACTCGAGCGAAAAATCCTAATGAGCTCATTATACAAATTACTGCATACTTTGTACAGGAACCATATACATTTTTCCATTGGCAATAAATGTCTAGGCAACATTCAAAAGTTCGTAATATGATGCTTAACCCACAGTATGTCATGTGATATATAACATACATGAAAATCTAAATAAAGAAATTTCTAAAAGTCCTTGCTTTATATTGAAAAATTCCAGAGAGGAAATATTTTGTGCAGAGAAACCTCTTACTTAAACAAAGAATTTGGTTGGATTTTAGTAATTCTCTGCCCAGGATGTATTTAGCTACAAATGAGACATGTGGCCAGTGGTTTGCTGTGTCCTGCAGATGGGGAGACCACAGACAGTAGAAAGAGTGTGCAGACTGAGGTGAAATAAATAAAAATGTGGGGAATTTGGATAAATATGCAGAGCCTAACTGACGGTGCTGAGAACATACAAATTTGTATGCGTGATAGTGAGACTGAGATCGAGGGCAGATGGAGAGAGAGAGAGGCAAAGAGAAGAAAATTCAGTGACATCATCGGAGTAGGTTTGTGTCAGCATGCATGTGTTGAAAGTAGATGTGAGTGTACTGGAGCGTGTGCTGGGCAGAAGGGAGGGCTGAGAGCGAAGATGTGACGTATTGTAATCTGGACTACCGAGAAGCCCAGCTGTGCTGAATCTGGGCATAGCAAGGGCTTATGTTACATCATCGGGCACACACATACACACACTAATGCCCACATAGCGTGTCGTGAGCCCTAAAGGAAAACAACTGTTACTATTGAGAGAAGTCAGAAGGGTTAATGCAAATGTAGGTAGGGAATGCATGCAGTTTACAGCTCTAGTCTTAATGTATATCTTCTTGATTACAAGATATCTGTAGATATTAAGGGTTGCCTCCACTCACAACCGCCTGCCAGCTCTGAGCCATTCCCCTTATGTGTTGCCGTGCACCCTGGAAAGGATGCAGTAATGCCAGATGGAGTCGTGGTCAGCCCCATGTTGAGACACAATTTGGGCCCCACTCTCTGGCAGCAATTTGCTGAGGGCTAAAATAACTCTCTTGGACTGGAAATACGGTATGTTTCTAATGCACATCTACCCGAACGACTGATGGCACAATGTCCACAAAGAGCTGGAAAATGCCTATTCCTAGCTCCATAACCATATTTGGTAGTGACCTCAGGAAAAAGGGAAATAATTCTACCCATGTTACCCTCCCTTCTTTGCCAGTTATTTTCGCTCCCTTAACCTCAAGCTCTTTTTTGTACTCCCTTTGATAAACATCAAATAGCTTGAGAGGGAGAAAAAAAACTCTTAGCGAAATGACTTCTACGGTCTGAAGGGTCTAAGACATTCCAACTTAGAGATGAGTGTTAAGATGCATGTGTCCTCTAGCAGTTAACCTATTCAGAGAGTTGAAGTTGACAACTTATTCACAACTGGCATCAGTGCAAATTTAACCTTGTCGTAGTCATGAAATAAGGTCATTGAGCATGATTACATAATTGTTTGTACTGTATGCACCATATAATCGGCACATGATTATTAATAGAGGATGATGTGCATATATTCTCTGTTGCATCATCTGAACCATCTTTGGTTGATTATTTCCCCCCATTAATAATACCAGTTGGTGTTGTATTATACATTGTTGGTAAGTCACTTTTATAACGGTATAACTTGTATGGATTGTGCTTCTGGAATGAGCAACACAGCTAAATGTGTGTAGTTTCTTAGTGGCTTGGATGATTAATTCTCTCATAGTTAGAAAGAAAAAACAACAAATATTGGCTATTTTTAATTTTTTTTACACTGTCAGAGACCTCAATATTATGTTAAAGGTTTATAAGCAGCTACAGCAGCTTGGTACCTCCTCCTCACGCTTGTCACCAGTCTGGTCACATTTTTCTGTGGAATGGCATCCCAATCCTCAACCAAGAGTTATTGACAGTAAATCAATGTGGTTTTGCTGGTCACTCCAGCATTTAAGGCTGTACAGCAAGCCATTTCATCCTCCCCACTCCCAAATTCTGGAGGTACTCTGTGAGGATTCTGTGAAGGAGAGAGTTGCTATCCTGGATGATGGTGTTAGGTCCCTGATTCTGGAGATGTGGAATCACCGCTGGCTCCAGAATCTCGTTTATCAGTTATTTGCCAATCAGGTATCAGCCATACGTCCGTGGCTGCAACACACCTGGCACACACCAGTTGGTATTATTAAAGGGGACAAATAATTAACCCAACACAAATATCCTTACTATGGTTCTGGGTTTATGTATTGCCAATAAATTGAAACTTATGAACCTTAACTCCATATCGCTATCAACAAACCAATTCAATCTTCCGCAGTTCAGTGAAAGAGACCTTATTGTAGAGCTGTACTCTGCAACATTCATGCAATTTATCCACTAAATCTTTATACAAGATGTTAATTACAATTTCCTTTGTACCGAATACAGCCCCATCCGTTTTAACATCCATCCATGGATATTTACTTAAGTTACTTCACTTGATTATCACTTCACCTGTCTGTGGCTTTAAAGTTCTGACAGACTTGTTTTGTTTGTATTTACCTTCAAACACCACTGTGGCATTAATTCTTTTTTGTCAGTATTTTTCAAGCTGTGACGGTTGTTTTGCTGTGCAAGATTATCTGAACAGGATTAGTCCATTGCATTTAAAAAGCCTGTTCCTAAAACATGCACACACACACTCCTTTTATATGGTAACAGTGATAGTATGCGTTTAACATACTTTTGTAGCAGAGTTGTGGTCTGACAGTGAAGTGTGATGTCTCAGCACCAGTGATTCCTTCTGTGATGCAATCAATTTCTAATCATTGTGACAGTTTCTCTGGTGTGTTGATGTGATTACAGACCTTTGAGCAGTGGGCACTTGTCTCATGTTTGATAGAGCACTAACTCTTGATCTAATCAGTCCAGTCAGCACATGTTGTGTAATGGCGTTCTAAAGTTTGTTTAAATCATCAACTGTATTTTCCTATGGTTTTCTTCACTGATTATGTGCACAGCTGACCTACTGCAATGCAAAATATTGATAAAGCACTATCTGCAATAATGTGACTTAGGAAAAGATGGCTGTATCTGCAGTAATTTAAGTGAGAAGATGACATTCCTATACTAGATGTTTGCATGGTAAATTGTTAAAAGATGGACATAAGTAGGCACTCGGTGTTTGACATGGTGCCAGCCTTCTGCTTCCACTTCTCCTGCTTTATATCATGTCTGTTTTCTGCTGCCACCTCCTTCCCAAGAGTTCGTACAACTCCTGAGAGAAGACAGATGTATTTGGGCATGTACCGTTTTCTCCCCCCACATGACTCTGTAGTGACTTTATCATTGTTCTACAGCACTGAAGTTCACAAGACTACCACTGGAAAGTATTTTTTTCTTTCCTACACAGGAAAATTCTGACTATTCAGAAATTCTCAAAATGGCATGCTGCGCCAGAAGTGCAAATACAGAGTTTCAACACTTTTACTGGATTCCTGCGACGCCTGAATGTATATGAGGAATAAAGTATGAGTGAGAGTGAGGCAATGAAAATGGAAGGTGATATGATTAAGGTGAGAGAGCTTCTGAAACTTGAATTTTCCTGCTCAGTGTGCAGTTTTCACCAGATTTTTGTAGAGTTAGACACATAAAGGATAAAAAAAATAATTAAATATTTCATTTATTAAAATGTGAAAGTGTCATGGAGCATTATTTCACCATGGTCCCCACAGGGACCTGGCTCTGAATTTATACGAGGGTTGGCAATTTTGAACAACTTTGTTGTCTTGACCTACTCGTACAGCCTTGAAGCAGTGTACAGATGAGTCTGGAATTTGTTCCTGCAGCCATGTCTTGGGGAAATATGATCTCTTTATTCCTTTTTCTTTGTTGTATGAATAAAGCACAAAAATACAGTTGGCAGCAAAGTGTTAGATTTGCCGATAAATCAACCACGTCATCTCTAAACCCAAGCACTGCATCACTGCAAGTTATATAGCCAGAAGCTGGGTCTGCGCTCATTACGACCTATTCTACATCCTCAACATTAACTAGATATTCGTTGGTGTTTCATGTTTTCATTTAAGCTCGTAGCTTTTTTCCATGAGAGTGAAACCTCATGCCTTTCTGTCTTCCTATCTTGTTTTGGAGAGTCTAAAGATTCTGCCTCGAGATCTTGGGGGGGAGAAAAATCTTGCGTTTGAGTGGACAGAAAGATGGAGACAAAGACTGGAGGGTGAGCAGATTCATTATTCCGTGGAAGAACATTGCATTAGCGGTTGCAGATTATAATGGAGGTTTCTCAAGCATTCAGTCACCACCATAAAGACAGCTTTACCCCGAGGAACTAAGTGTACTAAAAGGTTGTGTGTTTCTGTGTGCCATCTGTTGATTTGATTGTTCACAAGCCTCGAACATCCATCAAAAATGGCAGTTGTCACTATGTCTTTGGTTGTGTTTATGGCTGTAGCAGGTTGCAAACTAAGATGTTGGCAGTATTTTCCAAAATGTGCAATTTTTACTTCAGAGCTGAACTTGTTCCTGTACATTATCTAGAGTTCTTATCATTAGCAGGAAGTCTGGATGTGATTGAACTGGATGGACATAGGAATGCTATTGACACAGACAGAGACAGTAAGGTCATTATTGTTTTGCCCAGACGAGAAATCTCTCACAGGTCTCTTAAGTGCTTCTCCATCTACTTTGCCATCATCAGAACTGTCTTGTCACCACTGGCCATCTGGAAGACAGGCTCCATCAAAATAAGAATGATATTGAGATGTGTCAAAGTCACAGCAGGAGATGCCTGTTATGGTTAGTGTTCTGATAGGCCCATGTCACCAGGAATCGCATCCACCAGCCCATTTATCTATGGTAAACGTAATCTGCCAGGATTCCCTTTTCCAAGATTTCCAGGCATAAGTGAAGGCAGCTCCCTTAACTCCTTTATCTTAACGTTAGAATATCAGCCGCTGCTAATGGAGGTTTACGACTTGAGCATAGCCATACGGACACTATGATGAACTTACAGTAGTCATGCTTGACTGTGTTTGTGCTTGTAGGCTAGCTGTGTGCTCACATACCACAATTAGTATAATGAGTTATTTATAGCCAGCTGTGGAATTAGTCGTAGAATTGCCAGGCAGCCTCAGGTCTGATTTAAGCCACTTGCCAATCAATTATTTATGGCTTCCTGGAGAAGAGTAGCTTGTCTTCTTTTGTATGCAGCACCATAGCAACACAACAGGAAGCAGAAAGCCTGTGGAGAGGAAGCAGACCCTGCGATGCAATCAGCTGTGCCTCCCGGTTGTACACCATCTCTCTTTCTCACACTCACATGCACACACAGCGCTCTAATATAAACCATACTTTTATTAGGAGCCCTCCATGAACTCCCTAGACCCAATAAAAGGTGTTTATGTTCTGTGTTTGAGAGAAAATAAATTGCATGATTGAAATTAGATTAATCCCAGTTGGGGAGATGGAGGAACGTAGTGAGCATGGCATAGAAAATCTGCTTTTCATCTAGTCAATGTAAGATCAAGTAAACTAAAAGATATAAGATTAACTTTTTAAGTTATTTTCCCCCAGTGGGGAAGTTTATCCCAAACTTGTGTGGTAATGAGAGTTTGTGTTCTCTGCTCTGTTGTAATGCAATTTCTTAAACTGAACATAAAAAAATGTTTTCCTGCAATATTGAAGCCACCACAGATGTCCTGTGAGTGGATCACCACTCTGTACAAAATAGGTCCCAACTCCAAGCAATTAGTGGCATCCTGCTTTTTTATCTGCTAACTCCTTTGCATGCAGAAGTCTCACTCTCATACCTACTGTACTGCACAAACATACACGGCATCCCACAGATCAAACATGCCCATCTCTCAATAAGATCTCAGTGAATCTGACAGTGGCCTGTTCATTTTCACTAAAAGTAATCAGATGAAGTCTAACTTATGCATGTCAACGAGAGCATGGTGATGGTTTGAGACGAATTTCAATCAGTCTGTCTTACTCCTACACAGCTACTTGGCTTCTGGCTGTGTGGGAGGTCCACAGGACATTGCCACAGGCTGCATCTTTGCAGATCTGCTGCCTAAATTAAATCTAAAATTCTCTGCTGTTTTTCCTCAATCATTGGACTCTGTTTCTATAAACCATGCCTCTGAAGAAAATGCTAAGCTTCCAGCTTGCAGGCTTAATCTGTGTAAGGTTTCCTGGATAGCAAGAAAACCAAACCACATACCCAAAATCTAACACAGGGCTGCAGAATAATGCAGAACAGCATTTATTTATTAACCTTACAAAAATATGAGGAGCAGGTACATGTAGATTATGCTTTGTTTTTGTTGTTGTTCTTTACCCGTGTTAAATGATAGGTGGATGTTTTAAAGGACATCTGTTTGACAGGGAGTCATTATTCCCAGGATGTGTGGATGTTGCCCAACCTTGAATCTCTGTCTTTTTTTCCTACCTTCTGTTCACTTGTTTGCAAAGCGGTCATCACTTTCTTATTGTTGCAGCTTTTATTGAGAGGATGTATGCAGAGTCAGAGTTAATACGTAGATAAACATGTATATTTAAAGTGATGACACAGTATCTGACTTTTATACAGTATTTTCATCTATTTATATTTTTCTTTAAAAAAAAAACACATTATGCTTTCAATCTGCAAATATCCCTCTTAAGAACAACACAAATACATATTTGAATACAAGTCTCTGCATTCAACATTAAGAGTTAATTATGACCCTTTTGAAAGGTGGCTTTGTGTGCGTACATGTGTGTACACAAAGGAAAAGGCCTTTATCTGGCAGGACAAACACTAATGTAATGTTTACATCACAGGAAGCTGAGGAAGCAGTTGTTTACTTCATTTGGTATGTCTTTGCAGTAAGTGGAGGACTATTCACAGCGAGTACATAAAAAAATTCATGGTGCTTCTTTTTTATGCCCCCAGTGAGTGATATCTTTAAGAATATAACCGTTATTATCTGCAAATTTTGGAAAACAGATATGGGGTCATTATTGCAGTTTTGGCATCTGCAGTCTTAAGAGCCAACTGCACCTGTCAAGTTGTTCCACTTAAGCCTCCACAACCAACACAGTAGACCTGCAGCTGTTATTTCCATTTCTGACGGGTCACTTTGCACACACTCTGCCTTGTTCCACACAAACAGAGGCAGCTTTAGGTTTTCAGGTTTACTGAGGATGCTGCAAGTTTATGAAATATTTGCACTTTTATTATTGATACAAAATCACATTTATTCCTCATTTATTTTCCTATTATTTGTCATTCTTTTACACTTACATACCTTAGTGCTTGTCCACATCTCCTTAGAACACATTAACACGTTCATAAAGCGTGGCCTTCACTACTTACAGCATGCTTTTTTGCTAGATAAGACTGAGTTTGCCACTGAAAGACAAATTAACAAAGACTTAATTAACTTCTCCTATACATCTCTTATATTTTCTCTTTATCGCTGAAGTTTTTTGACACTTAAACTTTTTTTGGATTATATTTTATAATTTTTTTAACTTTCATTATTGCCCCATCAACAAGCTCGCAGTGCAGCAGGTATTTACAGACATTTATTTTTGTCTTCTTAACATTTCACAACCTAACAATACTGTTCACTTTCATGTATGGTGAAAAGATGCATCATGTTCTCAGAGCTTGTTTAAAAATATAGAATTTATTATTTTGCACATACTCATGCTTGTGACAGTACTTTTAAACATTTTAACATTTTCTTTATTTAATATAAAATATCTGTGCAGAGCTCCACAGACCATTTCTGTCAATTTGGCCTGTTACCACTGATCAATAACCACCTAAAAAGCTGTAAAAGAAGCCTGCCAAACACACACTGTATAAACATATGCAATTAAATACATCATAAAGATTCCAAGGCAAGTGCATAATAGGCAATATCTTGGCACTCATTATCCAAACCAAAGGGGTCTGGTTTTCATTACCTGCAGACCTTGCAAGACCTACGAACTCTGCACACAAACACACTCACACACACTGACAAAAATATACTCATGGCTGGCTTCCCACTAATGTAAGACCTGGTTAAAATGTTTTTGAGTGGAAAATGCTTGGTGTCAGCACAGCAGCTTGTAAAATGTCCCCTGAATCCCTGTATCAGCAGCTTGCAGGCATGCTCAGAGGGAGGATGAGGGCAGTCATAGAAATGTATTACACGCTATTTGCACTGTTTCTTTCAGCAGTCAGAATTTACTCCCTTTTTTTTTAAATAGATTTTGCAGCCTTGAGGCTATATGAATCTGCTAGCTCCTGTTGGGAACACCCTCATACAAATTCACAGAAAAGTGTACTTGCCGTCCTTACATTATAGAGCAAGTATAAGGCACTGACTGTTCGTGTCTGCACACACACATATTCCCACATAAAAAGCCACGTTGACATAAAGCACAGACACTACCATTCACATATAATGTGACGTGGAATCTGAATCGCCTAGTTCATTGCCTTGGAAACAGCAGTCTGGGCGGTGGAGGTAGCAGCTCCACACAGGAGTGATGTTATCATTAGATCAGGTTCAGTTCAGGACAGACCCCCACAGATCTACTGTACACACACTGAAACGTGTAATCATGGTGGCCTGGTGCCTGTATCTTTATGAATGATTAAAAAGATGAGTCAGGAATAAATATAAAAAAATAAAAATCTGTAATGAAGAATTTGATATAAAGGCTAAATTTTTTCATGCATTACAAACAACATCTTGTAAGTGATGCAGTTGGGTCAAATTTTAGATAAATATGTCTATTTTAAAGATGAACCACTCCAATGACCTTATTCAAAATGTCTTTTTCTGTGTATCGATTAGTATCTGCTACGTGGTACCTTCAGAATGGTGCTTTTAATGCTGAGAATTTTCTGATTGGTCAACTATTTTCCTTGTATTTTCCCACCATTCTGTCTGTCATCTTAGATTTAAAATCCACAGTTGCTCAAAAAATCTATTAACTTTAAGGTGAATCATATAAATTATTGTTTACTATGAACACAACAATAACACGGGGATATTAAATCACTTATATACCTATGTATTTATCTCTGGTTGTTTAAAGCAAATATGTTTGAAGGCACACATTAAAAAGATTTTGAGTCAATACACCTGATACACATACTTGTCTTACTGCTCCGTAGGCTGCTGTAGTGTTGAAAAATATTAGCAAATTCAAGCATACTTAATTTAACTGATAAAACCTGTGATAGATTAAAGTGGAAATGCAAAAGGGCTAGAGGGAAAGTAATCTTGGAGCTTCTTGAAACAGGCCTTAGGGCCTGGGTTCTGGGTTCTGTTGGTCAACAAACGTCTATTTTAAAGGCACAGTGCTTTTAATTTTATCTTATTACAGTAACACCTTCTCCCAAAAACCTTTGCATGCATAAACACAGACAAAATGAAAATTTCTCGATACACTTTGACAATCTGCAACAAAAAAGGCCAAGACAATGAATAATAGAACAAAAAAACAATTAAAACCTGGTACAGACATAAGGATTACAGAGCTGTTTTTGTCCCAATTTTTCCTCTTCCCAACCAAAGACGGCAAATGCCCGATTATCCTGATAATTCCTGTACAATTATTATTTGGTCTGAGGTGTGTTACGAGCGAATTCATCCCGATAATCTGCTCCAAAACGGGTCGTGGCCAACAATCGTAAGTATAAAACATGTTCAATATTTACGACCAAATATCTTCACGTGTGTGAAGAAAGCCAACGACTCTTGAGTTGTGACTGTGTGGATGGTGACGTGGAACGGAATGTAGCTAAATTAGAGAGCGAGCTGGCTGGGGAACAAGTAAGGATATAAAGTCCGTGTTCACGCTGTCTTCAGTCTGTTATTTGTTTCTGTTCGGGCTTTTTTTTTTATCAACAATAGTCCCAAGACCCCCACCATTCCCTGTCTTATACAGTATATCCTCTTTCATGCTGTGTGTTGTGTTTTCCAGTTGTGACTATGTTTCTTCTTCTTCGTTTTTTTGCCGGTTGTTGTTATGGTTCTTCTTCTACGTTTTTGTTAGATCACGTTTGGTGACGTGAGATGTCCGGCTCAGAGGACTAGATTGTAGATCAGTTGCAGGATAGCATCGCTATGTGTGTGTTATTCTGTGATTAGATTATTGGAGCACACCACACACAGTATGATCAAAACTATTAATTGTATGATTTTTTTATCTTCACATGTGAGGTCTCGACCAGATTGCAAAATCTCATAAGATTAGAAAATCCTTATGTGTGTACCAGGCTTAAGTTTTGTGTACGTCAGCTAAAGGCTGGCACACATTACAGGATTCTTCCAATCTTCACAGATTTAGAGACCACACACTTGATGATAATAAAAGACAGATCGCCCAAGATTTCTCTCTTCTGATCTTATGCACTACAGAGCACACCACACTCTTCAGAGTATCAGGTTCTTCATGCTCAGTATTTCAAATCTTGCAAATATTCTGCTAACAACCAGTGATGGGAAAAACAGCATAACTAATGGCTTTCCTTTATTCAGTAACAAGTAAGCAAATTAATTGCTATTCCCATCATTATTCCCACCATCTTGATCTTTAGCTGAGGGCCATGTTTTTGTTTGTTTTTACTTTCTCTTCTGTCTCTGAGTCAGATCGTGTCTTGATTGGCTTTTGTTCTGGCACACGTGACATTACACACTGCGTGCTCGGCTCCTCGTGGAGCACTCCCAACACTAAAATTGCTCTTAACACACCCCACACCACAGGAAAATTGGACACGATGTCGTTTGCAAATACGGTGATGATGATGAAAAAACCCTTGATTCAGACATCTTAAACATAGGCAATAGTAATAACAAATAAACAAAAAAATACAAATAAACAAAATATAAATAAATAAACAAACAAAAAAACACCACATAAGTGTCTGAATAGGAGTGTGGAGAAGCCTACGCTTATTTAGCCCACCCCCATTAGGCCACATTCGACAATTTGGCCCTTGCAGGCTTTGATCATTGAGAAGATTGTGACAAAAATCGGCTCTATTATCCTGTAGTGTGCACCCACCTTAAACAACACAATATATTGATCACACATCTTGTTGTGTCACTGCCCATAAAGCTCACCTACAACCCTCTTACTTCCTCCTTATATCTCATTTGACCACAAGGGAGATACAAATTGGTATTTGTTGTGGTCAGTTAATCCTATTCAGAATATAAGCGACAGCTGGTTATTGTTAGTAAACTGAATCAAAACAATCCTTCAGCTTTTAGTCGTCCTTCTATAAAATATTCATACATCCCCTTTTAATTATTCACTGTGTACATTCTTTCAGTCACAGTGGCCAACTTAGATGAAGCAAGCTCTGCCTTAACCAGTATTTCTTTGACTTCTTTTTATACCCACTCCCCCCACGTCTTGAGTGGTAGTAGCCTTGACCTCATTGATGTACAAGTGTAAAGGCAACAGCTGTAGATGCTTAAGGTTCAGATAATGGCCTCTACACCTTGTAGTATTTGTCTAGATTAGTATAAAATTATGTACAGACACATCATAGGTTTAGGAAGCGAGGTGTTGAGAGGATGGGTTTGGTACACAGCTTTGTGTTCTGTCTCTTGGTGCTGATTTACTTTGGGAAGACAAATTTAGGCTTGCTTGCATTTTGATTATGACACAAACTAATAAAAGGTTTTCATTTGCCACACCACCTCCCCCCAACCAAGTCACTTGAAATTGGCAGATACTCCATATGTACTGTTATGAATATGCACACTAACCTTAGGTAGGACTAGATTTAATGTATCAGAAGTATTCCATTTCACACTAAAAAGCTTTTTACTTTGCTTCAGGTTGCACCCACTCATAAATGTAGACAGCTTTTGATATCTTGAATGCCCTCTGTGTGTGTGTGTGTGTGTGTGTGTGTGTGTGTGTGTGTGTGTGTGTGTGTGTGTGTGTGTGTGTGTGTGTG